>JAVTVY010048576.1:0-242666 GCA_036873755.1 Hanleya hanleyi | reverse complement strand
TTTCACGAAATTTCGATTGAAAAATGGAGGCTATTGTTTTTATTTAAATTTTTTAAATATTTTCTACACAGTAGGAGCAACAGTTATATAAATTACATAAGTGAATTACTCGGGACATACGCTTTCATAAAATATATACATTATCATTGTTTTGTTGAATATTTATTGCTATAGAAGACAAATTATCAAGGTGTACAAAACTGCCTCAGTTTTGAGAGAGATGAGACAGACCGAGCGTCTTGTCCGTCATTCAATATTCAGCCGTCCATTGATGAATTGCCCGTCCATAATTCCATGCAACAACATCAGCACCAAATAAAAAAATAAAAAACAGTTATATAATATACATAAACAGAGCCAGTTTCCTGAAGAGACAAATGTATAAATGGACGTTTACAGATGGTCAGCGAGTGACGGAAATGTAGATGTAAGTAGTATGTTACTTATATTGATTATAATTCTTATATTGATTATATGTAATCAACGTCACAAAATATTATTGCAGAAACTTATAAAACAGGGCTATACCACCAAGCGCCTCCACTCAAAGTTTCTCAAATTTATCGATACATATTGCCTGCTGATAGCAAAATACGAACGTAGCGTGCAAGATCTATGGCGTTACATTTCGTAACTTGTGTCTAATTCCTCTTAACCCTACCAGGCCTGGTAGGAAGTACCAAACTTTCTCCCCTATCTCCGGAACGACAAAAATGAAAGCTGACCCTCCGCGATTTTTAAGTTTATCACATTGGGGTCATTTTGAGCCTATTTGCATAAACTCCCAATTAGAGGATCATGGGTATATTGAGAGAGAGAGAGAGAGAGAATTAAAGTTTAATGTCGCGTTCAGCAATATTTCAGCTATATAGCGACGATCAAACAAAATTCTAAATATTCAAGTTAATAACTCAGTAAACTAATGCATTAAAAACAGGTACATCCATTAAAATTTATACAACAAACCTATCTCTGTCAAATAATCTAAAATACAAGAAGGCGACTCTGTGGGGTGTACGGATTTAATATTTTTAGAACATCCTGATGTCTTGCCGCGGCGTCATAATTGCAGGAAACGGGTCTATTGTTATGTATACTATGATTTGTTCTTTTAATTTGGTGCTAATGCTATTACATGAATTAGGTCTTTGGATTATCGACGCGGAAATTCTTTAACCCTACTTGGCCGGGGGGGCCGAAATGGCCCCCCTACCAAACTTTCTGCGCTCTCTCCGGAACGACAAATAAATGGAGAACTGAAACACCGTGACTTTATCGTTTATCATATTGGGGTCATTTTGAGCCTATTTGCATGACCCCCCGAGCAGAGGATCATGGGTAAATTCAAGATGGCGACCACGTGGGGTACCAGAAAAGTGATTTTTTTTCATATTTCTTCAAAATTTCTGCTTTTCCGCTAGTAAAAGTGGACAAAAAACTATTTTATTTAACATCACATTAATATTTACTAATTTATCATGCAGGTTTTGTGGAGAAATTGCATAAATAAAAAATTCTAAAAATCTGACCGAAAAATCGACCAAAAAATGCCGTTTTTAAAAATTACGTAACTGTGACGTCATCGAAGCCGCTATCTTGGATTTTTTTACATTTTCTGGTAGAGCTTGACCCAAGGGTATGGTGTGGTAATTTTCCGTACCCTAGCTCAAGGGGTAAGAAAAATAATTAGTGGGGGCCATTTCGGCCCCCCCAGGCCAGGATACGTCCCAAAAAGCCCAGGCCAGATAGGGTTAATGGACGACGGCTGGATATTGAATGACTTGAAAATATTAGGCTTGATACATTATAAACTCTGATTTGCGCACCACCTGGAAGAGAAAACTTCCTTCTTTGAACATGTTGAAAATTGGAATAATTTGCACTGGAAAGCAAGAAACAATTTGAGTGATGTGAATTCAGTAATGTCCTTTTGTATATTTCGCCAGATGTAATATTCGAAATTCACCGTCAATTTCACGATGAATATTTGTATGTTGCATCCCTTGTTCGTTCTCATATTTTAGAAGAATGTACAGTGGTTTCAGAGACTTCGGGTAGTTATGCAGAGGTTCCGTATTCTCAGAGACAAGATGGTAGACATGAATGAATCAAATATACGATGATGGATGAGTATGTTTTTCTGGATTTCCATAGTCCATCGTGACCACAACGTTCGTATTCGTGATGTGGGAAAAGTTCAATATTAAACATGTGGAACCAGAAGCCCTAATATCCAGGTTGGTGGATTTGAATGGAGAGATTGTTAATTGTTTCGTGTACATGAATGGTAACAGAGTTGTATGTACAGAGGAAGTAGATTGTTAATTGTTTCGTGTACACGAATGGTAACAGACTTGCATGTACAGAAGTAGATTGTTAATTGTTTCGTGTACATGAATGATAACAGAGTTGTATGTACAGAAGAAGTTTCTTTCCTGAAACAACGGGCGCTAAACAGCAGGCGCTAAATCTCACATTCAGTTGCCGGTCTTCGTCCATGAAGCATCTACGGTTCTATAATCAACTCATTTTAGTTACATCACATTATCGCCAGATTCCAAGCAGGTATGAATATTTATAAGAACATGAGTTTCTTACTGATGGATGTTCTTGTCTGGTAAATGTCACCTTGCGCAGCCAGACTGGTGGACGCACGGACGAACACACATACGAGCATACTATTGTTCTTCGTCGCAGGATTACAACGCAACCAGTATATATTACTTTCGAGGGGACCAGGAGCATGTAGTTAAATGAGTAAAAAAAAATCATTTTCCAAGAAGAACCTTTAATTCATGGAACCACACTTCTCCTACAGTGTTAATGTAAAGGGACCTTATTTGTCAGATCGTGATAATTCATTTAGAATTACTAATGTTACTAATCATTATTCGGGAACCAAAAGTAGATCAATCTTTAGACTATGGAGATGTAAATCTTGCTAACTTATAAAGAAAATCATGCATAAAGACGGTGTAATCGACATGTACAATTTTATTAATAGTACACGACACATCGTGATATTTCTGGATACAAGACTAAAAAATGCATTGTTTTGTTTCTACAATTCCTTAGAACAGCTATGGTCGAAGGGGGAAATTCTTTGTTTCCGATGTTCCTCTAAGATAAAAATAAATAAATCTCGTGGGCTCCTGCTCAACATAGGCCTTCCAGAATAGAAAATACAACTCACAACTTTATCACACAATTTGAATTTCCTGGATAGTACAATCCACACTTTGTTCACTGGTGACGTTCGCCTGTAGATCTTCAACGTTCTAAACCGAATAGCAGATATCAACAGATAACAAACCGAATGACAAATCTCAACTAAACTCTAAGATTGTGATTCTTTAAATTGCCTAAATTCCAAGTGGCACAGAAGCAAACTTATTGAATAATACTGCCCAGTGATACGGATTTGATGATACGAACATCATCTGGTCTTACCGACATCATGGAAAACTATGACCGCTTCACCCTTGCAGGAATTCCGTTTATGTTTATATATATTTTTAATATATACCTACCCGGAGTTTAGTGGTGGTATTCTTTTCTAGAATAAGGACGTTCGAATACGGACCCCAGTGTTACTTATTGACGATCATTGACGTTGTATGTCGAATGAAGCTGATCATGAAGATATTACAAGCCATTATATTGTTGAACTTCGTTGTGTAGCTATACTTGTTCAATCGTTTTCCGTTCAATAATCTGTCCTGAATTAGACCCATTATTTGCGTGGTAAACATGAAAAATATACAAAAGTATAATAACCCTTTCCCATCCGCCCTCCTTGTTCCCGTTAACCTTAAACTCACATTTATTAAATCGGTGCGCAACAGCCGGAATTAATCTGTACCTGCTATCGTCTTTCTTTTCTATAACAGTACAAACATACGACTGGAACATGTGTTCCTGACATGGTAATTATAAGATTTTTTATAATGATTACTGATCGATTTGGCTGTTCGTGGAGCAGTGAGTTTAGTTTCATGCAGTCTCGCCCCCATATCTCAGTGATTTAACATTGCTCCATGCTACGCTTTTCGATTTCGATTGCTTTCCAAACAGGTGACATATGCGAACAAGTAATTCTGTTTCTACACTTTCGAATAACGTCCTGTCGCAATGAGCGCCATTACGATATATATGTGGTTGTTTTATGACGGTTTACGTCCATAATATAAGCTTTAATAAGCGAAATTTATCTTCTGTCCCAAATTTCTGCCCGAACTTCTTGTGTTTCTGTTTACTTGAGGAACTCTGTGGCCCAGATGGTGTCGCATAGAATTCTTGGCTACGGTTATTTCTCGGACGATCCAGGTCTCTCCTCTATTGGACTTTGGGTTATTAAATTATATGTGCTAATAAACATGATAAAAGCTCAGCAGAAATATGTCTGAAGATATTTTGTCTCCGTGATATCCATTAAGCAGATCGCAATTTGACACCTTGTGGTTGATTTCCCAATGGATGGATAGAAAGGCGATGATTGTATATAGCCTAACAGTCTTCACATATGGGTTACCATGGCGACTGGTAGAATGGTTCGCCATATAAATATTATATTAGTATCATAATTACTTGAAAAATGAGGGGATTGCATGTCATTTTGATGTTACGGACCATTTGTTTGATCCCATCAGGGTTTAAATGAATCTTGTCACTCTGGAGATGAGCTTCATAGTCGATGTTATCGTTGTTAACGAAGCTGGCTTTTTCTGTGGACAGTAACTTTAGTTTGGAGTTCACAGAAGCGACTTTCTGAGCACTTCCTTTTCGTGGCGGAATGCCCAGGATAACAATATTACTCTCCGGAGCTTGGTTAGTGACTGTAGAAAGGAGGTTCTGGTATTTCTGCAGTAAGCTGGTTTCATCCATAGTGTGGATATCATTGGAACCCACTAGGAAGGCATTACATTTTGGGTGTCTTGAAGAGTCTTTCATGCCTTCTACATATCGAGTAGCACCATGAATTGTTTTGTTTCTAAGGGTAACTACTTCCGTTGATAATTTTTGGCACATTTTGTCTTGACGTAGTTCACGGGTATTCGAATCCCCGATGATCAGGAGATCTATACTCCTGCCAGTTGATTTGGGCCTGGTCCAATGGGCATGTTTTGGGATTACTGTCGACTGTTCAGTTGTGACTGGTGATATATCTGACCCCTGTTGATCCAATGATAAAGTTGAGCCCTGCTGATCATGTTGCTGCGTATGGATGGAGTGAGGATTGTCTAATATGCAGATGAGGATTCTTGCTGAGAGGTATGGCTGGCATGTTCAGCAGGCAGCGGTGGTGGGTTGTCGGTTCTAGAAGTGAGGGGAGATTCAGTTTCAGGTTGAACCAGTTCAATTTCAGTTTCAGTTTGTGTGGACACAGGCATTGTCAGCTTGTGATGGTCTTGTGTCCTAGATATGTTCTCTTCCAGGAGGTCAAATTTGTTGTTTATGGCGATAAACTTTTCATCCAGGCTTTTCAGTATGTTGCTGGATAGGCGGTTGAGTTGTCGCTCTATGGATAATTTAAAGGAGTGGAGCTCGTTGGTAACCGACATTTGTAGATCATCTATTTTCTCTTCTGTCCTGATAATTTTCTGGTTGTTGGACAGACATGTCTTTATGTCTCCTAGTAGACTGCTTATATTTTGCTCTATACTGGTCATTTTGTCTGGCACACCCACTGATTCTTGTTGGCGTGTGGCATGTACAGCTGCATGAGCTCTGTTGAGGAGATTTTGTCTGACCACCGGGCTGACAGTTGGTACGGACTTGTGTGGAGTATCGATGATAACCTTAGGTGTTGTCTGATGTTCGTCGGTAGTTGCCGTAGAGTTCATATTAATGGGTTGACTGTCCTGTTCACTCGTTGATTGTGTTTTGTTTTCTTCAGTACTGCTAACGTTGGAGAGGTCAGTTGATATGTCATTCTGAAGGCATTCAATCATGGGGAGTGCGAGAGTCATTGATCTATATGGTTGAGTAGGTCCTGGGTTATTTCCAGCACACTGTTGTGTGTGTATTTGTTCCACCAGGTCTTGAATTCTTCTAAATTCCGAGTGAATCCAATCCTGGCAGGCAGATCCCTGAATAAGAACTTTGCCAGTGGTAAAATACAGCGTGATCACTAACTTTTTCTTTTCATTGCCTTCAACGAATACCTTCACGACAGTTTTGAAGAGGTCGTCAGCTGGCAGAACATTTTTGAATGTGTAATCCAGATCGTCCCCTGTGGTGATAGGATCATTGTTCACGTCTGAGTCACACCATGCGACCTTCGCGTTACGGTAAGATGATACGATCATAATACCTGATATGGAGAACCTTTCTCCAAATGATGAGTCTCCGTTTGTCAGTTTGAAAAGAATGATATGTCTTTTGGCGAGCCGATCTCCTTTCTGTTGTTGTTGTTGAGTCGTTGCTTTGTACGGTCGAGGAGTCACCATCTTGAATTTCGGAATTTACGTGGACTTCAAGTTCTTCTTTTTCGGCCCTTTGCGGTAGTTTTTCCAAATCCATCACTCTTATGGGTGCCGTGGAGGTTAATGAACAGTTTCTTCTTATGGATGTATCGAAAATAGTAGATTTTCTAGCACATTTTCAGCGTAGATTGAGACAGTAATACGGAGAAATTTGTTTCGTCCTTACCGCCCTGACGCATGCGCAATTCGTCCAACAGTAATCTGTTGAACACTATTTCGTAGAATTCGCTGATACATAATGAGCACTACGTGAGTGGTTATAATATTCTTAAGTTGATTCAATATGGACAAGAAAGGATGGTCACTAGAGCTATATTTGCAAACTCTGAACAAGAATTGACAAACAAAAAGAATTAGGAATTATTTATTTGCGTTACTACTATCGAAGTATTAGATGTCGATATTAGATATTTGTCGATATATGACCGTTAGACCCGTCGTCGACCATGCGTTTCATTCTCCACCTTGTTAACCAGTCATAAATTACAATTACAAGGTCAAGCCTCCAGATGAATCGTCCACCAGCAGAATCTCAACATATACAGATAATAATTAATCCCCTGATCATTCCTGTCAATCTAATTAAAGTTAAATCCCATCTGCTTCCACATTTGGATATGTCGCCTGAAGGATTTAACAGGCTTGCAGTAACTCGAGTGTCAACCAGTCCTGAGAACGCTTTAAAGTGCTTTGAAGGGAACATTAATGATAGAGAATGTTTGGTTGGCTCAGTCGACTTAGACGCCGCGGTCCCGACATTGTGGCACCATAATATGGGGTAGATATATGGACCGGTCTCTGGGGTAAACGGACACGGTGACCCTATCTCCCCTCCCCGACTGCAAGTGGATTAGTCCAGATGCGACCATGATTTCATAATGCTATTAAATAGTCATGGCATGGGCGCTCAGAACACCACATTCAATTGAAATACGTAAGATCCTATATAGCGACATGAGCATTGATAGGATATTCATTATTAAGATTGCATTCCTGTAGGCGTATCTGTCCAAATATGATGTTCCATCTGGGTTACTTTTCTTCACCTCCAGTGAAGGGTTTATATATCAATCACAGCGTCGCTGATATAAGTATTATCCAGTGCTAGGAGGTCGTCTATATAGCGTTTGGTGACCCAGAAAGAAGGGCTTTGGAATGATTATCTTTTATCAGTTACAGGTCTGTCAGTATGAGAACAGGTATAGGTCTCCCAAAAGTCGTACACAATTTGTACCTATTGGGGTACCTATACACTCTTGGTATATGGTATTGCAAAATGTCACATATTGTTAATGAGAAATTCAAGCATTTCTATAAACCAAGAAATACCCGAAGAATGATATCCATTTCGTGCAGTAGAACAGAAGACTCCTTGTGGCTGCTGACATTAACATACCGGTGACCAGTTTTATCGAACACCGATATTATGAATTAGCTAAGGTGTTTAATGAGATACTGATAAGGAATAGTAGAAAAGAGAGTCGAGAAGTCCCAAGTAGATAATGTCTATACAGTATGTCTCCTTTACCATCTGGTTCTTTCTTAAGACATTTAAGTTTTTAAGTACACCATATGCTCGGAGTGTGATTTTTAACCTCAGCCATTTTATCGGGGTCAATTCAGTTAATTTGTTAAACGACTTCTAAACCAATAAACGAGAAACCAATAGCCGGATAATCTTTCGTGCAAACGTATCATATCTATATATCTTCTCAAAGATAATGGTTGTACAGTTATTCCAAGAAACACGCCATTTATGTAGTAGAACAAAACCCTCATAAACCCTAAAAAAATGATTCGACCCAATTTCTGGAGAAATCTGTATGCGCGAATTCAATAAAATACACGCCTCGTCTTCCAGGTTGTGCGGTCAATTTAAAATGACGAAAATGGGGACATTTATCTACCGAATTTTGTGGAATTGTTTTACTTGTATTACTTTAACTGGCAGCATAGTAATGCCCCCAAAATGATTTAGTTGCCTTGCAGGCATCTTGAGAAATAAAGTTGACCGGTTTTTTATTTGAACCCGTCTTCTAGAACCAGCTAATAATTTACCTTTTTCAGTGTTTTATGCATGTTGGAAGATCAGTACAATTTTGGTCCACCGGTGTGGTAGGAATGGAAACACTTCTTTCCTTAACAAACATATGATACGATAATGGCTAAACATACGATATTTCTATTATATCTGTTTATTAGCTAATATTAAAAGGCATGCTATCAAATTCAATTTTTTGATCACACGAGAATTCTTTTTATCTTTGTAGTTACTGATATCTATAGTACCATGCTGTTAAGCTTTGTTCGTCTTTCAAACAGGCATATGCGAATCGAATGGTTGAGTTCGCCAACAGACCGGCCGGGATCAGGGAATAGCATTGTAACTGCCTCCGTTATAACTCTTGGTTGGGCGTGAGAATCATGGCTCATTCACGGTAGACAATTCCACAAAATTCGGTAGATAAATGTCCCCATTTTCGTCATTTTAAATTGACCGCACAACCTGGAAGACGAGGCGTGTATTTTATTGAATTCGCGCATACAGATTTCTCCAGAAATTGGGTCGAATCATTTTTTTAGGGTTTATGAGGACCTGAACGGATTTGATGATGCTAAAGGAACAGCCAATGAACATGCGATTCTAGCTGGCTGCCTGGAGGGGACCGAACGTAGGGTTGTATTTAATATTCGTCCTTTCGGTTGAACTACCTCTTCCAACCATAGCATATTGAAAGACAAGTCAGTGACATTCTACCAGATTTATAAAGGCATGTTGTTATTGTTCTACTGATTAAGGACCCAACCAATATGATATATTTCAAGATGTTTGTTGCATGTTGAATGTGCCTGCTCTTGTACACGTGTATATTGAATTGGGGCTTAGGATGATCTATTCAATCAATAAAATTCAAGAATTGCAGAAAGTAAGAAGATCTTCAGCTCTCTAGATTTGCATCTAATACCGCTTATGCCGGTGCTAGGGACCGTGTGAACAGGAACAATAAAAGCGTGCCTGAGATAAAACACATATCACGAATCGTTAGATTCTTGGTATGTGCTTTAGAAAAAGTTAACCAGAAGACTATACTGTGAATTATAACCCATATAGGGGAAGAGGTGCCGACATACTGACAGAGCCACATGACTTCACAGTATAGTCCTCCGGTTAACATATTCTAAAGCACATACCAAGAATCTAACGATTCGTGATATGTGTTGTATCTCAGGTACGCTTTTATTGTACCTGTTCATGTGGCAACTTGGATGGTATGACCACACGGCCCCGGCATAAGCGGTATTAGATACAAACCTAGAGAGCTATGATGGAAATGCTCTGACAACTCCTATATGGCTCATGTCATGTGAGAAGAAGTCATGTGGCTCTGTCAGTATGTCGGCACCTCTTCCCACTTCCCTTATATGTATTGTAATTCATATTGCCGATATGCTAACTGTATACATGTACTTGATAGTCATGTTAAAGAAAATATAACACAAGGCTAGTTCGATAAGATATCTCCGAAATAATATCTTGGGTACTCTTTAACCTGTTTGCATAATTCGAAGTGCAAAAGATCATTGGTCAATCTTGTCACGGTCCTCAATGTGACAGAGCTGTGACATGAGTATAGTAGTACCCGGTTGTACTGGGAAACTTGCAAGTAAATCCTTACATGATCAACATCAAGGTTTTATCCAAAATTGAAAAGTTGCTTTGCATTTGCAGCACCCGCGAAACTCTGGAATGGGACTGAATTAGGAAATGGATCTCATCAAGGTGAATTGAAAATGGCGCCTATGATGGACCCCCAAAATTGAACCTCAACAAAAATTGGCGACAATAAGCCTAAACGTCTAAAGGCGATATGATGTTACAATCACAACATCATATTGACCAACTTTCAGTTCAGTTTGCTAGTCCCAAGGAATGAGTATGGCTTGGGGAAAGCTCTAAATCGTGCAGCACAGATAGGGTTAATTCATACCACTCAGATACGTTGACACGGTTGGGACATGGATTGGCCTATATTCAAACACATGTTAGAGAGACTAAGGATCGTCAGGCGCGGACCTCGAAGAGAAGTTGTCTCAAATAAAGGTACGCGAGTGTTATATTTCCGATAACGTGCTCGAGTAGGTTTGCTTTGATCACTGCAGCATTGGAAGCTTTGAATTACGAAAGACCTTATAGCTCGTTTAGAAACGTTTCCTGTTCGGAGTTCAGTGAAATCGATATAGATCATTTCTTCTGCAAATGAACCTACGATAGTAGTTATGAATGAATTGACAAAGCTGCAGAGTTTACTGTGAAAATGCATAATGCACTGTTAATGTCTTTGGAAAGCTTCGATCCATTAGTGTCCTTTGGACTGAATGGTCACCGAATGGCGGTTATCCTACTTCTAGAATAATCAAAGCTTGCCTTTTTTCAATCCCACAATATCCCTGAAAACATAGAGAAAAACACTACACATAATGTAGATTATGAGCTAAAACTCTATATTATACTACTAAACCTATATATTCTCACGAGAAAGAGCGTATAGGCCTATGATATAGCTGGATATCATTGCAAGAAATTAATCAATTAAGCAACAAATAAGATGTAATTGTAACGGATACAAAGGGATATGACCTATATAACGTTAACCAGTCTGGCGGAATAATTTTCTCTCTCATATGGAAGAGATTATTTCAACCCCCTTGATATCCATCTATATCAATGGGAATACTTTGGAGAGGAAACGTGAACCTCCATGATTTCTGGTCTCACAATGCCTCTTGTCAAATTACCAGGGCATATCGTATGGTGGCAATGTCATCCACTTTTTTGATAAATTGGGTGCTGTCACTCAGTAATGACATGCCAAAGATAGTGTGAAGACGCATGGCTGATATGTATGTATATTAAACTTTGAGATGATCATCGTTGCTGTATTTACAGGCAATGAGAATGGGTGTCAGGCACTCACTGTAATTATCTCCGAGTGTTCTGACGCTCGTGACAACCCTCAAGGCCAATCAATGAGCTTTCTTCCTGCCTCAAATGGGTTTCTCTTCTCCTCACAGGAAACGAACCGGAGATGATGATAGAAAAAGGTGCTCCATACACGCATACCGGTACTATACAAAAAAGAGTTGGAGAGGCGCGTGTACTTTTCAACCTAAATTAATATCTCCCTCATTCCCCTGCTAATAACTTTGATATTGGTTCTTAATCATATGCAAAGAACTCCTTAATGGTAATTTGCCTTTAACTTTCGATAAACTTTCTAGTTTATAAGCATAAATAAATCTACAGAATTTGATTGGAAAATTACTGACGAAATCATAGCACAGCCGCAACAAAATGATAAAGAATGCAATCTTTTGGAAAGAGAGCAGAGATGACCAGCTCACAACAGTTTAGCTCACAGAATCATGCATATATGTATTATCGAAGATTCCTGTTCGTATTGACCGTAAAGCACCGCAACCCTACTTGTACTTCCACAGCCTCTTCTAAAGCTTACACGTCACTCACTGATGGCTCTGTTATAATGCCGCTAACATTTGCCTCTACAACAAATACAAGTCGTTGACACGGAATATATGCATATATTCTAATGCTTACATAGTAGACATCACACACAATAACTTCAGCTATAATTAGCTTAAATGAAGGCACAAAACAATTATTAAACAATTTAGTGGTTTCTTTTTCCAAAAAATATAACCAACCTTCTCACAAATGAACGTCCTACACAACGTAACTTATCACTTCTTTCTACTCCTTCTAAATACGTAGAAGTTTAAGCCCGACATAATTCTTTTATCGAAAAGTTCTTTAACCCTATCTGGACTGGGCTGTTTGGGACCTGTCCAGGACTGCGGAGATAGCACAGAAAGTTTGGTACGCCGAGCCATTTTGCCATACCCCCCCCCCCCCACTCCCCTCCCCCATGCCAGGTAGGATTAAAGTGAGGTGGAAAACAAATGTCAGGGGACCGAGCGACACTCACATCAATGTCAAGGGTTTATTATACAAATATACCACACTTTCGAATTTATTTTAATTGAGCTTCTAAATTATTTTCGTCAGAAGAAACTTGTAATGTTGAATATTCGGATCGAGTAAGTTGGCCTAGAAAAATGAATTCTGGATACCTGAAAACGTCATGCCAAATCCCTCCCTCAGAGTAGAGTTGTAACGAAACGTTCCTCCATATTGAAGGCATCAGCATATTAATCCGGCACCCATTAAACCGAAAACATTGATTACCAGACCAAAACTATGTGAGAAGGCAAAATTTAGGATATTTTACACATAATCAGAGCCAACGATTCTGTATTCCACGATATCGTATGCATATATAATATATTGAACACTATTTCTTGGAATTCGCTGACATAGTTATAGTCACTATGTCGGTGGTTTTGAGTGATTTTTGTATCACGATCGATATGAATATGCATGGATGGTCACAAGAATGAAAATATAAGAAGATAATTCAAGATTCATTTATCTGTCTTAGTATTTGCCAAATTATTAAGTGTACAACACTTTCACGGGGAAGGGCATTTTCGTGACTTCAGTTACTCCATATCTGAGAAGATCTTTTTTGTGATATTTTTTAGCGTATCGACTCAATGTACTCCGTCGTTTCTTCTGTTTAATGTGAAAATGACTGTAGTTTGTTTCCTTCGCCACTGATTTTTTTTTGTGAAGAAAATGGAGTATATTTCTCGAATAGTCGAGAACAAGAGACACAAATCGTACATATGGGGGTTACTTGAGCCGCCTTCTCTTCGAGGTTCGCCTGACGATCCTTACTCCCTCTAACATGTGTTTGAGTATAGGCCAATCCATGTCCCAACCGTGTCAACATATATCTGATTGGCTTTCTAATGTCTCAATTTTCTTGGCATGTGTTTTCTAAAAGATTTCTATCGATTTATCGGTTGTTTTCATCTACGCAAAGAGTGTGGCTTATCGAGTACTAGGCGGGTCAATTGTAGTACATGCAGTAGTTCCTGAGAAATCGCGGTAACAAGGTTTCATGGGGAAATCCAAGATGGCTGCCTGGTGGCCATATTGGATTTTCGAATCGGATCAGTAAAGGTTTCTTGCATAACTAGACCCCAAGGGGAACCTGTGTACCAAATTTGAAAAAGATCCATGTAGTAGTTTCACGGGGAAGGGCATTTTCGTGACTTCAGTTACTCCATATCTGAGAAGATCTTTTTTGTGATATTTTTTAGCGTATCGACTCAATTTACTCCGTCGTTTCTTCTGTTTAATGTGAAAATGACTGTAGTTTGTTTCCTTCGCCACTGGCCAATCCATGTCCCAACCGTGTCAACATATCTGATTGGCTTTCTAATGTCTCAATTTTCTTGGCATGTGTTTTCTAAAAGATTTGTATCGATTTATCGGTTGTTTTCATCTACGCAAAGAGTGTGGCTTACCGAGTACTAGGCGGGTCAATTGTCCAAATGCTCATTTGGTTGAATTTCCGGAAGAGTAATGTGTTTGAGTGTATGGTGTAAATATTAAGAAAACGTTATAAAATGCGTGAATATATCCACAGAGTTCCATTTTATTGGATCTGTGACTCGAGATAATAGCCCTATCCGCGTTCTTCTGATCGAGGGTTTTGGAGCGACATTCTCTTAGCATTTAGTATAGGGCTATTGTCACTGTCCATTATTTTCTGGTTGTATATTCTTGGCGACATGTTTTCCCTTATAGTTTGGATCTTTGCCATCAGGATTATTATTGGTAGAAAAGTTTTTTCTTATGCTTAAGGCAGTTTTGCCTAACCCATTCTGGCCTGCGTGAAACGGGACTCAGAAATTAATCTCCTTGTTGTACATGTCTCTCGACGAATACATGTAGGTTTATTGTTTTGGTGGCAAATTTAGGCCGTACCACGTCGGACATAACAGGTTAGTTTTGTCTTGGCATTCTTGCATTTACCAGGTTTCCCCTATGTTGCGGCATTTACTCCATCAGACGGTGGACTGTTAGCCCCCGAGGCCCGCCCTCTGTACATGCCTCTCGATAAATATATGTAGGTTTATTGTTTGGTGGGAAATTTATAAGCCGTACGAAGTCGGGCATTACAGGTTAGTTTTTCTGGGTACTCTTACATTTACCAGGTTTACCCCATGTTGAGGCGTTTACTTCATCAGACGTCCTCGATGCTCATCCATTAACATCAGACGAGTTATTGCTTTAAGATGATCTATCATCACAGCTCCCGAGCTAGCGTATTTCATTCCGCTTAATTACAACGCATATAAACCGGTGACAGCTGCAATAAAACTGCGGTTGAGATACTGAGGCTACGTCCGAGAATCCGCCGTATTCCCGGGTCTGAATGTGAGTCATGTGGTTGCTCTTCAGTCGCCAGACGTCGTCAATTTTTCCAACCTCTTGCATATCGCTCCAATCCTAGTGGTCAATAATTATAGGTAATTTAAAATGGTGTCATGGGATCGCCCTATACCCCCTCGTATGGTTAGCGTCTAATGTGGAGCATTAGTTCGTAGCTATGAACACAAGAGCTTCGTGGCTGTATTCGATCCTGCCGTTTTTCAGCTTATTCACAATTACTCTTGTACGGGTAAATCCAAATTTCGGCCATGGTGGGTATCTTGAAGTCTAATTCTGAAGAATTCCTCACCGGAAAATACGTATTTATTGAAATCGATCTCCCTCGCAGCATATTTATTAAGCATATCATCGCTTTAGCCTCATTTTCAATCAATTTCCATATTCCAAAACCAAAACAATCTGGCCTCGCGCCTTTCAAAGTTTTTGTCGAAGTTGAAGCATTACTAATTACTTCATCGAAGAAGTTTCACCAAGTAGTTGCCTATCTCTTTAAGCACTTTTAAACTTATTTTCGTAATCATTCACAGGTTTTTGCTTTACTCGTAGCTTTTTCTTCACTAATCTCTTCCTTCCTTCACATCAAGTCGAGTCAATATTTCTTCACTTCCTTTAGTCTCACACATTAGTTTTGCATAAACTAGAATGATTGAAACTCCGAATAAGGATGTCATTTTGATATACAATTCTGTATTTCATCAGGAATGCATATAAACACACAAAGCATACATAGTGATATATATATATATATACAGATTGTAGTTAAAATAGTCGCTAAATTTACAATCTGGCATTCTGAGCTCTCATAATGAACAGTACAAACTATTGCGACACAAAGAGCGCCAGTCTTTGAACCGTCCATACACATGATGTAGACTATCTGAAGACAATTCTTTTGAAGCTTTAAGGCCATGATTGAACTCAGGATTTCGGTTTTTGATCGATAAGACCTCTTTAAACAACAGTTCATTCCAATTTTGGCATCGTCAATAATCTTAAAAGATGACAATAAAATGTGTCCTATTAGTTCAAATTCCTTTTTCTTTTCCCTTACGTTACAAGGTATAGGCATAACATCATAAATATGTTTGAAATCCTCACACTTGAAGACATGGGCATGGATTTAACTGTTCTTCTAATCTAATAAAAAGACATCTTTCAGTTTTACCAACATATTTAACACCACATCGTGGACAAGTGAATTTGTCAGGTATATAATCTTTGTAAGATACAATTGAAGAAATTTTCTTCGTATCATAAATAATACTGAATTTGGCGACAACTGGTAGTAACCGGTCCATTCTCTTTACACACTTGTTAACCCCATCTGGCCTGGGCGATTTGGGATGTACCGCAGCCTGGTGGGGGGTGGGGGGGGGGAGGTACCCACCTATATATTTTCGCTATCGCTAAGGCTAGAGAACTGAAACTTAACACACTATATCATTGGGTCAAGCTCTACAGGACAATCCAAGATGGCCGCCATGATGACGTCACTGTGACGTTTTTTTCAAAAAGAGCATTTTTTGACTATTTTTTGGTCAGAATTTTCGAATTTTTTATTTTTGTTTTTTCTTTGCAAAAACTGCATGATAAATTCCTAAATAATAATCTGATATGAAATGAAATAGATTTCACACACTTTTCCATACAGAAAAGCAAAATTAAAAAAAAACGAGAGATCCTGAAGGATCTTGGCGCCCACCATTGTCCGATAATTGTAAGCTAATGACAAGAGGATCTTTTTGATCATTGTTACTTACACGATCGGACCAAAAAAGGCATCTTGCACAACTAGGCCCCATGTGGGACCTGTGTACCAAATTTCAGAAAGATCCATGAAATATTTCCTGAGAATTCACAATAACAATGTTTCACGGGGAAATTCAAAATGGGCGCCTGGGGGCCATATTGGATTTTCGAATCAGACCAGAAAAAGTATCCTGCACAACTAGGCGACAAGGGGAACCTGTGTACCAAATTTGACAAAGATCCATGCAGCAGTTCCTGAGAAATCGCAATAACAAAGTTTCATGGGGAAATCCAAGATGGCCGCCTGATGGACATATTGGATTTTGGAATCGGACCAGAAAAGGTATGTTGCACAACTGGATCACAAGGGCAACCTGTCTACCAAATTTGGGAAAGATCCAGGCAGTACTTCCTGAGAAATCATGATAACAAAGTTTCATGGGGAAATCTCAGATCGTCGCCTGCCTGGTGGCCATATTGGATTTTCAATTTGAACCGGAAAAGGTATCTTGCACAAGTAGATCATACGTTGAACCTGTGTACCACATTTGAGAAAGATCCATGAAGTACTTCCTGACAAATGACGATAAAGTTTCAAGGGGAAATCCGAGATGGCTGCCTGGAGGCCATATTGGATTTTCGAATCGGACCAGAAAAGGCATCTTGCACAACTAGATCCCAAGGGGAACCTGTGTACCAAATTCGAGAAAGATCCATGTAGTACTTCCTGAGAAATGACGATAAAGTTTCATCGGAAAATCCAAGATGACTGCCTGGTGGTCATATTGGTTGTTCGAATTGGGATAGAAAGGGTATCTTGCACAACTAGGTCCCAAGGCGAACCTGTGTACCAAATTTGAAAAAGATCCATGCAGTAGTTCCTGAGAAATCGCGGTAACAAGGTTTCATGGGGAAATCCAAGATGGCTGCCTGGTGGCCATATTGGATTTTCGAATCGGATCACAAAAGGTTTCTTGCACAACTAGACCCCAAGGGGAACCTGTGTACCAAATTTGAAAAAGATCCATGTAGTAGTTCCTGAGAAATCGCGGTAACAAGAATTGTTTACGGACGGACTGACGACGGACGACGGACGGACGGACGGACGGACGACGGACCACGTACGAAATGTGATTTGAACAGCCCACCATCTGGTGATGGTGGGCTAAAAATATGACGAAAACATCACTTTTCTGGTACCCACATGGCGCCAGTTTAAATTTACCCATGATCCTCTGCTCGGGCGGTCATGGAAATAGGCTCAGAATGACCCCAATATGATAAAAAGTCACGAAGTTTCAGCTCTCAATTGGTTGTCGTTCCGGAGATAGGAGCAAAAAATCAACATGGGGGCGGAAAGTGCCCCCCCCCCCCCCACAAGCCAGGTAGGCTTAACACTTTTCTCACCCTGTTTGCCCAGATAGGGTAATCTAACATATATTTTCTGAACATCATTTTTCATAACGTTTTCCTTTCTATTAACATTTACATATTTATTCACTAACTTTTGGCACACTTTGCTAGGGTAACCATTCCGGAGCATAAACTTCTTAATATTGCAAAGTTCTAATTTGAATAGTTTCTGTGTGGTGCATAGTTTCCGTGCACGTTGTATAAGTGCTCGAATCCAAGCTGTTTTACAGATCCAGGGTTCATAGCTGACAAAATGCACAAATAAACCTGTGTATGTAGATTTCCTAAACACGCTTATGCCATCTATTCCAACTTTTAAATCCAGGAAATGAACAGTGTTATTGTCGAAACATTCTTCATGGGTGAATTGTAGCTGTTTGTGGAAAGAGTTTAGTTCTTTCTTTACAGATTCAATATTTTGTGTTTATATGTATTCCTGATGGTCGCCTAAACAAGTGCTGAAATATAGAATTATATATCAAAATGACATGATTATTCGGAGTTTCAATCATTCTAGTTTCTTCACTTTTCCAGGCCGTTTTTTGCACTTGTCTTTCTGGTGTAGAAGACAAACAACGAATTTTTCGAAACACGTCTCTGTTTATTGCTACAGATGCATTTGACATCCGCATGACGCATTAGACATCAACTGGACTTGAGTTAGACCGTGTGTGTGTTGACGGTTCAAGCTACAAAACAACATAGAAATACTTTATCAGATAACGAACATAAACATCAAAGTGATTCTTTAGCACAGAGCTACAATTTACCATGTTCACAATACAATCGAAAACTAGACACTGACTGATGAAAAGAAACGCCTATTCAACTCGAACACAAATCAATGTTTTACACTAAAAATCTGGTTAAGATTATCTATATTATGTTACTATAGATACAAAAGACGTTAATGATACAGTTACTCACAAAATTTTGTGGCCTCGGGCACTTCTACAAGAATATTTGGTTTTACATCGCACACCACGCAGGTGATCAACTCAACGATGAACAAACGTTTTGGTACTCGCCACAAACCTCACTCCACTGAAACTATGACCTATTCCGTGAGCGGACAAGGACTATAACCGAGACAGGAAATAGACATTAAACAGCAAAACTATCACCAATATCCCGGCCCCTTAAATGTGAAGCAAGGTCTTAAAACTGAACATTTAACATTCTATAACAAACGATAGATTCAGTACAAAAGCGATACAGGCAAGGTTTTGTAACCATGTATATGTAGCTAAATCTAAAGTGACAAAACAAATAAAGAACTCCAATAACTGTCAGTGTTCATATCACTCGAGTCCTTACGCTCATATCACTAAAGTCATTACAGTGTTCACATTAGTCTGTGACGGGCTCCAGCAAACACAGTTTATGTATCCCTTATATGTGTTGTAATTCGGAAGATGTTTCCTCTAGATCTGACATCAACCGCTCGTACCAGACCATCGCGGCCCGGAAATGTTTGGACGACCTTTCCCAAAGGCCAAACCTTTCTGGGTGTGTTCTCGTCCATCAATAACACAACATCTCCTACACAAAGGTTCCGTCCTGGACTTAACCACTTTTGCCGCAGCTGCAAGATCGGAAGATATTCTAGTATCCATCGCTTCCAGAAGCGATCTGCAAGGACTTGAACATGCTTCCATCTTCTTCGGTAAGCATCCTTTATGCTGAAGTTCCCCGGAGGAAGCTGCACATTTGATCTCATCAGCAGCAGATGATTCCGTGTCAAAGGCTCAGCATCACATGGGTCATCAGATACTACGGTGATGGGTCTGCTATTAATTATAGACTCCACCTCACACAAAAGAGTATTCAGACTCTCATCGTCCAGCGTTTCATGAGATAACAAGGCATTAAGAATCTTCCGTACAGTCCGAATCTGCCTTTCCCATACGCCACCCATATGTGACGCCGTAGGGGGATTGTATTTCCACTCAATCTACCTTGGCCTCATGTAGTCTTGAATCTTCTCTTGATTCCAAGATAGTATCGCGTCGTTCAACTCTTTGTCTCCACTCCTGAAATTAGAACCGTTGTCCGACCGAATAATCTCGGGTCTTCCTCGGCGACATTCAAAACGTCTCAGGGCATTAAGAAACGAGTCCGTATCCATGGTGTCAATCTTCTCGACATGGACTGCTCTTCTGGCTAGACAAATAAAGATACAGCCATACCGCTTCACTTGTATCCGGCCCCGTTTAACATAGAATGGCCCAAAGCAGTCTATCCCGTTGAAGCTGAAGACTGGTTTCCCTGGATGAAACCCGATCTGTGGGTAAGCTAGCCATTCGTTGGACGCCAGGTGGGCCTTGTCTGCGTTTACAATGGACACAATTCCGCAATACTTGCTTAATTGATGTACGTGCCCTTACGATCCAGAATTTCTGTCTCAGATGGGACAGAACATGTTCATGACCCAAGCTTTCGTGGACATTTCGTACGATCAGCGTCACAGCATGATGAGACTTGGGTAGGATCATCTGATGTTTGGCACTATCAGAGATCGGGGCAGCCTGTAAACGTCCGCCCACACATAGGACTCCATCGGCGTTTATCAGCGGCTCAAGCTTGTAGATAGGACTGGATTTCTTTACTCCACCATCAGGATTTCTAATTAAGTTATCAAGTTCTTCAGGAAAGTGTTTCCTTTGTATGAACTTCACTATCTCAAGTTCTGCTGCTTTCAGCTCCTGCACGGTCAACGGCTCTCTGGTCATTTTCAAACGGAATTCTGGTCTTCGGATTCTGTACAGCATGCTTTGCTTCAGCCTCAGGATCCACGCTACGCTGGTCTTCAACTTGTACCATGATGAATTTCGTTCAATTAGCAGACAGATGGCGCATTTGTTGGAATCTGTTGTCACACACACTTTGGCTTCTCGTTTTATTTCAACATCATCGACTGGTAGTTCATATGAATCGGCAGATTCTGGCCATAAAGTTTCCTCCTGCCACAGAAAATCTGGCACATGTATCCACCCGTCATTGGTCATCAATTCATTCACAGTCAAACCTCTTGAGGCATCATCGGCTGGATTTCGTTTAGACGCCACATGTCGCCAGCTGTCGGGTGATGTTATGGCGCGTATTGTAACTACTCTGTTGGCCACAAAGGTTTGAAATCGTTTGGTTTCATTCTTTATGTACTGCAGAACCACCATACTGTCTGTCCAGAATACAGATGTCTCAACTTTCAATGTGAGCTCGCGCCTCAACATATTATCCAGTTTGGCAGCAACAACGGCAGCAGACAACTCTAACCGAGGTATCGTGATCTGCTTGATGGGCGCAAGTCTGGATTTTCCAATCAAGAAGACACAGTGAATCTGACCTTGCAGATTCTTGAATCTGAGGAATGATACGGATCCATAGGCCTCCATCGATGCATCCGCGAAATGATGCAATTAACACTCGGTCACAACTCCAAAGTCCACAGGTATGTAACATCGATCAACCGTAAACTGTTCTATGCCTGGAAGTTGTTGTAGTCATTCCGTCCACTTCCTGACATTGTTTTCCTCTAAAGAATCGTCCCATGATTTCTTCAGTCTGCACTCATTCTGGAAAATCATTTTGGCCCGAAGAATAACCGGACATATGAAACCAAGCGGATCATATATGGAACTGATAACGCTTATCAAACCACGACGAGTACACTCTCTCCGTTTAGGACGCACCTTGAATCCCAGCCCATCTGTTTCCACGTTCCATTGTACACCTAGTGCTCTCTCCGATGGAAGAGCAGTACAGTTGAGATCAATGTCCTTGATACTCTTGGCTCTGTCGTCGGTGTCGATGGTCTCGAGAACTTCTCTACTGTTGCTCATCCACTTCGTGAATCTAAACCCACCTCTCATGAGTAGCTCACGAGGATGTTTTACGAGACGAATCGCTTCATCCTCTGAAGCTACTGATTTTAAGCAATCGTCTACATAAAAATTGTTTTTCAGTCTGAATCGTGATTGGATCAAAGTTCTCGGCATTGTCTTGAGCAGTACGTCTTACCGCAAAACTGGCACAGCTTGGGCTCCAGACCCCTCCGAACAAGTGCACGGTCATTCTGTACACTTCTGGTTCACGTGACAAGTCACCACAAGGCCACCATAGAAATCGTAGTACGTCCCGGTCTTCCGGCGCTACTTTGACCTGATGAAACATCGCCTCAATATCGGCCATTATGGCGACACTCTCCTCCCGGAAACGAAGAAGTACCCCAAGCAGTGGATTAGTCAAATCTGGTCCTGGTAGCACAACGTCATTTAGACTCGTGTCATTGTACTTCGCCGCACAGTCGAAAACTATTCGCAGTTTCTCTGGTTTGTTTTCATTGATCACGCTGTGATGTGGTAAATACCACACTAGAACCTTGGGTCGGCTCACCTCAGATTCTGATACCTTCTCTGCATAACCCTTGTTTAACAAGTCCTGTATTCCAGACTTATACCTCTCGTGCATTCTGTCGTCCTTGGACAGCCTTCTCTTCAAGAATTCAAGTCGCGCCTCAGCGACACAGTAATTACTATGCAAAGTTAGAGGTTGGTAATTAAATGGTATCGACATCTGATAATGTCCATTCTTCATCTCTAGGGTCTCATTCCAGGTTTCGACAACGCGTCTATCATCAACTGACATTTGCAGGACGTCGTCCGCCAGTGAATCACATCCGTCAAGTTTCCAGAACATCTCGATTTGCTTTTGTAAGATTTCTTCTGCTTGTACGAAGTAGGATACAGCCTTATCCGGAACTCCTCCCGTTAACGGTCCATTGAGAGACCATCCAAAAGCTGTCCTTGTGGCATATGGCTCGTTGGCTTGACCCCTTCTAATTTCTAATGGTGTCAGTGCCATCGGAACGTCTTGACCGATTAAGAGTTCGACATTTGTGTGATCAACCGTGGGTAGATGTACTCCCTCGAGATGAGGCCATTTGTCTATGTCAACTTGCGTGACCATGTTGTTTCGTAGTATTGGTAACTTTGGGACAACAAAGACATGAGGAAGGTGCATCAATTGCCTACCACTAACATCAGCAATATCTAAAGAAATCATACTGGTGTCAGACTTGCAGCCTTCTCCAGTCAACGTTGTAAGTGAAAGAGTTGTTTTAGTTCCCTGAAAACCAAGACGTTTCATTAGCATTTCAGAACAAAAGGTACTCGTACTTCCACTATCTGGTAGTGCAAATGTGCTTATATAACCTTTTCCACCATCTACATTTACAACAACAGATACGATGGGCAGAGCTACTCTAGCTAAACCGGCCCCATTTACACCACACATTGAGTTGTTAACCGACAGAGTTTGTGTACCACTAGTTACATTTACACCAGCTTGCTCACTTGATTGAACAGCCGTGTCTTCGTTATTTGGATTGGATACATGTAACAATCTGAAATGCTTTCGTACACACCCATTCACATGACATTTGCTCGGTTTGGTACATGAATATGACATATGTTGTGATGAGAAACAATTGAAACAAAGTTTATTTGCGCGAACAAATTCCAGTCTCTTTGAAATGTTCAGATGTTTGAACTTGTCGCAAATATAGATTGCATGGTTACCAGAACAATATTTACATGGAGGGAATTCGCTACCCTGTCCTTGTCCTGAACCACTCCCCGAGTAATTTCCTTGACTACCTAATGTAGCCTGTAGTGAGTATGAACCTCTACCAAAGTTACCCCTCTGAGGTTTTGCTTTATCATGTTTATTGTCCCCTTGAACATTAATCGATCCAAACACAGGATCATTCTCCTCTTCAGCTGCCATTTCAATAAACTCCACAAGTTTACTAATGTCTGGATAGCAGTCTTTGATCTTCGCGTGATGCACAGCTTGTGTTCGCCATCTTCTTTGCAAATGCCGAGGCAGTTTTCCCACGATGGCTCCCATTCTGATTTGGTTGTCTACTTCACTCATCCTACCCATGGATTCCAATGTAACCACACAGCTACGTACAGCGTCGGCGTATTTTCTTAGTTCGACATTATCATTGGATTTTACCGGTGGTCCCTCGGTAATCTTCTGTATCCATGCCTTGGAAATGACGAATTGATTTCCGAATCGTTCCAATAACAATTTCCTAGCTTCATGGTACCCAATATCAGGATCCATAACTGCACAGCATTCGATAACATCGATTGTCTTTTTGAATTTGGTGCTAATACTGTTATATGGAATATGGAATAGGTCTTTGGTTTATGGACGCGGATATTCTCTAATGGACGACGGCTGGATTATGAATGACGGACTAGACGCTTGTAATTTCCAGTACAGTACTGAAATAACCTGTTCAGTTTTACACTGTCACTCACACCAGTACCTTCAAGACTGTTTTCGAATGCGCGCACAAACATCCAATATGTCAACGGATCTCCGTCAAATTTCGTCAGTTCCGTTTCTGGCAGTTGCATAACATTCAGCATTCGTTGCTGCAGAAGAAGGATTCTTTCATCAGAGCTCACCCTATCTTGAAATTGTAACGAAAGTGCAGAATGACAACAACCCCTTGGGATCCCCTTTAATCAGTCACTGCTTGTGTTCTGACACGTGACTACTGTGAAAACGAAAGTTACATTGTGTTTATGAGTGCGGTTCACTTACCTGATGGAATTCAACGCTGTAATTTGCCTAGAATGAACTATAATAATCCGGGAGACAGACAATGCCTCGAAATCCCGGCGAAGTTATCTCAAACGACCAGTCTGGACGGTGGAAGGGACTCTGGTAAGCCCACTCGCTTCGCTGAAAATGACGTCAGTCAGGAATGCGGAAGTCGATTTCGGTGAATATGTAGATGAGGGACAGTGAACTTTGCGGTCTTCGTATGAATTAACTAGAGAGAGTTGGAAGCTGATATTTACCAGTTACGTCCGTTATGAATTATGGTTTGTTCCTCCATAGCCATATTTATCCAACGAAGTCCAGATAAACTGATCGGGAAGTGTTGTAAGTGACAATAAAGAGGGCGCTGTCATCTTCGACGACGTGTTTCTACCTTTATTCACAGAAGAGCGGTAGCCCTATATAAGCCGGACCCGAGCTGAAACGAGGCAGACCAGCAGAAACATCGAGGTGAAAGCACACGCCAAATCATTTGGGGAGAAGAAATCCAGTACATTGCCGGGCCGGAGAAAGGCCGCCGCCGAACTGGAGAAGTACCGCCGCCGAATTAGTACCGCCGCCGAATTTGTGCCGCCGCCGAATTTGTGCCGGGACCAGGCCGCCGAATATTATAGCATCATCATTGCATACATTTACACACACTTACATTCACATGTCCGGGCCGTGTTTACTCTACTTCGATCTCTATTCGGCATCAACCGTAATGCACAGTTGAACGAATATTGCGCTGGAAGTTAAGAGTATAGACGCTTATCGCCAATGGTTATTCTTATTCTCTACCGTACGCCAGTACGGGCTCAGCTCTGGGAATTAACTAACGGCGTTAGAGTCGATAGCATGGCCATACATTAGCCGCATCTCTCTTTGCTTTCAACCGTATCGCACAGTTGTTCAAAGATTGCGCTGTGGTTCGTGTATCTATTAAGCTGTATCTGGTAAGGGATGCGAGTCCCTGTAAAGAAGATATAGCTAAAACATATCATACACAGTTCCTACATAAACAATTACTCATGCACACATGTACTTAAACCACAACCCACGGGTTGAAATACATTCACGCTAACACCCACAAGCTATAGGTTCGAGCCTATAGCTTGATAATATACATCTACCAGTAAATCGTACGATAAACGATTATCCATTCACGGCCCCATAAGCATACAGTTTCTCACCACCCTGTACATATATTGAGTAATTCACGGCCAATGATAGATTACTACTGTCTCATACAGTAGTATATAGAGGGGGAATCCTAGACCTGATGCCCATCTATTGCGGAAGACCCTGCAGTAGTATAGAGAGAGGGTTCAAGGGTCAACTGACCATACAGTAGTATAGAAGGAGGGTTCCTATACTAGTTGACCATACAGTAGTATAGGAAGAGGGTTACTAGACCAGGTGCCTGCCTATCCACCGTGTGTTATTGATGTCCGATCCTATGTGGACCGTGTAGCCGTGAACTCTAGCCTTGATGATTCGTCCTTGTAGCGGGGCCGCGGAGTGAGTCGCCGTGAGCGGGGTCGCTGAAGCCTGGGGTGTATTCCTACGAGGGGTGCCGTCTGCTGCTGTGGTGAGCCGTGCAGTTGAATAGTCCTGTGGTGTTACAGAGAGACGGGCCGGTGCCGTAGAAGCCTTTGTACTGTGATAGTACTGTCGTGCCCAGGCCGTCCGCATCCATTGACGGTTATCAACGCTTGGAGGGGCTTAGTCGTGTAAGACGAGACACGACGACGACGAGAAGTCCATACCACCCGAGGGAAGAAGACCGGGGGAAGGAAGACACACGTCGGACATAACCACGGGAGGGCCAGGTCGTGTAAGACGAGACACGACGCAGTGTTCATCCATACGGGAGTGAACGAAGACCTGGGGAAGGAAGGCAGACGTTGGACCTTTCCACGTATATCTGGGGAAGGACGATAGACGCTGGATCCTACTACAAAGCCCTGGGGAAGGAAGATAGAAGCTGGACCCATCCATGAGGGAACCGGTCGTGACCAGACTGTGGCTGTGACCAGGCCTGCTCGCGTTATAGCTAGGGCTATATATATTTTGTATATATTTTCTATTGAACTTCGGTTAAAGATAACTATAAGAGTACAGATAATTCATAGAGTAGGGATCTTCTTTGCAGGGATTGTACGCTACCACGATTTGAATCCTGTATACCTGCTCAAGGAATTATATGTCAGTATTGCATTAATTTGCTTTGGTTGTCATTACAGGTCTTCCTTTCCAACCTCCTTGATCCAGACAAGGTGACAGGTTGAATCGAACTCCCTCGTTGGCCAGGATCAGTGCCCGAGTGCGTTCCCAGTAGCCTGACAGTTTGTCTTGGGGACCCTGCGCACTCTGTGGATCTGAAACGTCCACTATCCCACGTTATAGAAGTACAAACGTTTCAACTGGTGGCAGCGGTGGGATGGCCAACTTCTGGGAGACGAAGGAAAGGAGACCAAGCCTGGCGGATAGAATGGATCCGGACCAGACAACCATGAATAGAACTGAAGATTTCTGCGCCGAGTTACGACAACCGGGAGCCCGGGGCCAACCATCTGACGGAAGAGGAGCCCGACCGGAATTCTCCACGACGCCGAGTCCACGGGAACGACGTGAGACGGGAAGAGGCGTGGCTTCCGGACGATCAACCACAGCAACACTGGGTTACGAAAATCTTCTTGACCTGTCCACGCTGGAACTGGGATCGGTACTGTTAGCCTCACTGGCCGACCTGACGCAACAACCTTCGGCGGAGATTGCTACCGAAGATCGACTGAGGGTGCGTGAGCCAGTGCCTGAACAACCCGACGTTGACCTAAGACGAGAGGTAGAAGACCAGCGTAATGTCTCAAATGCATTATGCACAGCGATGACCGCCATGATGGAACAGATGTCTACGATACTGAGAAATCAAAGTTCCGGTGACGAGACGACTCCACCGAGGGCGGAAGATTACAGCCATTCTGGGCCAGCCGGACTGGAAGGAGAGCGCCGAGCCGCAGAGACGCCACCACGAGGTCGAGATGAAGCCGCATCGGGTACGACGTCGAGGTGAGATGAGTCACCGCCAAGAAGACGCCGGGACGAACCACCTTCAGTTTCATGGGACCACCCGGTACAGACGTCCACGCCC
Organism: Hanleya hanleyi; assembly: GCA_036873755.1. NCBI lineage: Eukaryota > Metazoa > Mollusca > Polyplacophora > Lepidopleurida > Hanleyidae > Hanleya > Hanleya hanleyi. The sequence goes on along the minus strand of JAVTVY010048576.1, from coordinate 214,861 downwards.
ATGGGGGAACCTAGACGGCCGAAGACGACAATGGTGAAGGCCGCTACTTACGATGGTACCACGCCATGGCGGGATTATTTGGCTCACTTCGGGCACTGCTCTGTGATCAATGGATGGACCTACCAACAACAGGGTCAATACCTGGCCGTCGCTTTAAGGGGGTCAGCGCAACAGGTGTTAGCCAGCCTTAAGTCTGCACCAGGCAGTACCGACTACGACCGTTTGAAGGAAGCCTTGGAGAAGCGATTTGCCCCGCCTAATCAGATGGATATGTACAAGGCACAGCTGAGGTCTAGACACCGCGAGAGGGAAGAGGATCTTCCGGGCCTGGCTCAAGCACTAATCCGCCTGGCACAGCTGGCCTATCCCGACGCCGGAGACGATGTTCAGGATACCCTAGGCAAGGACCAGTTCCTGGACGCCATCGGTGACGAGTTGAGGTTTCAGGTCTGGCAAACTAGGCCTAAAACCTTGGATGCGGCAGTACATGCGGCCGTGGAACTGGAGGCATTCAAGATCTCCCAGCGTCGGAAACCCTGGCCGACAGCCAAGTCCACTGCCCCGGAAGAGGGAGATAAGGCAGCCGCACCCCCTGAAGAGGATGAGACTGAGAATCAACGGTTGCGGGAAGAAATGAAGCGGTTATTAGAACAGCTTCAGCGAGACACTGAACCACCGCAACGGCAACGGCCACGACGATACCGATCGAGATGGGGGCATAGACGTGGCCGACAACGACCATACGGTAACCGAGACTGGACACCGAGGTGCTGGACGTGCGGTAAACATGACCATTATCGAGCGGCTTGCCCTGAAGGCCGTAGAGAAGATGGTTCCCGACCGCAGGATCCACCAAAAACGTTGTTGGCGGCACCAACGTTTCAACTGGTGGTTGACGATACAGGAACTTTTCCTCACAGTTACAAGCCTGGTGATCAGGTTTGCTTGAGAGGGTCTTTTGTTGTGAAAGAAACCCTGAATGATGTGACATATCGTGTCGCCGACGAGGCTGGTGGCATCCGTGTATTTCATCGTGATCTTCTTAAGCCCTTCTACCCCAGAGAGACGTCGGACAGTGAGACCACTGAGTCCACCGAGAAGGATGGTGATGTCGAATTGGAGAACGACTCGGAGCCCGCGACGGTCTTTCCATATCCGGTGGAGCATCCAGCCGTAGTGAGATCTCCAGCACCTCGGCAGACGAGGAGTGGACGGAGAACTCGGCGTCCTCCAAGATTGGCAGACTACGAGGTTGGGTTACCGCCGGATCCCCCTACTGAAGTCGAGTCGCCTCTTTCGGAAGAGCAGATGGCCTTGCCGGAGACGTGGAGTCCTCCACGAACGACTCGTGGACGTCGTATCCAGCGACCGGGGCGTTTTAATGACTACGTTTTAGCCTGCCACTGGACAGGAGATGCACGACCGTACGGTCGGAGAAATACGGTTGATGACCGTGATCGTCGAGGGATGATCTGTGGTGCAGGGCCGACCTGCAGGTAATCCGTAGGGCAACGGACACCGAATGGGTGATCCCGAGGCTTTACTGCCTCCGATGCATGATGCAGGACTCCAGCAAGAGACAGCTGTGGCCTGCTGTGGACCTGATGTCCACTGCAGGTGACGACGACTTGGCCAGGAAGTCAAGGGGACCGTCGTCCTGTAATTTTGTTGTATATACGTTGTACATATGTTCTGTTCTGCACACCCGTGCTACTGGTAGCGTGACGAGAGCCATGACGAGGGCGTCATGATCTTCGAAGGCGGGGGTAGTGTAACGAAAGTGCAGAATGACAACAACCCCTTGGGATCCCCTTTAATCAGTCACTGCTTGTATTCTGACACGTGACTACTGTGAAAACGAAAGTTACATTGTGTTTATGAGTGCGGTTCACTTACCTGATGGAATTCAACGCTGTAATTTGCCTAGAATGAACTATAATAATCCGGGAGACAGACAATGCCTCGAAATCCCGGCGAAGTTATCTCAAACGACCAGTCTGGACGGTGGAAGGGACTCTGGTAAGCCCACTCGCTTCGCTGAAAATGACGTCAGTCAGGAATGCGGAAGTCGATTTCGGTGAATATGTAGATGAGGGACAGTGAACTTTGCGGTCTTCGTATGAATTAACTAGAGAGAGTTGGAAGCTGATATTTACCAGTTACGTCCGTTATGAATTATGGTTTGTTCCTCCATAGCCATATTTATCCAACGAAGTCCAGATAAACTGATCGGGAAGTGTTGTAAGTGACAATAAAGAGGGCGCTGTCATCTTCGACGACGTGTTTCTACCTTTATTCACAGAAGAGCGGTAGCCCTATATAAGCCGGACCCGAGCTGAAACGAGGCAGACCAGCAGAAACATCGAGGTGAGAGCACACGCCAAATCATTTGGGGAGAAGAAATCCAGTACATTGCCGGGCCGGAGAAAGGCCGCCGCCGAACTGGAGAAGTACCGCCGCCGAATTAGTACCGCCGCCGAATTTGTGCCGCCGCCGAATTTGTGCCGGGACCAGGCCGCCGAATATTATAGCATCATCATTGCATACATTTACACACACTTACATTCACATGTCCGGGCCGTGTTTACTCTACTTCGATCTCTATTCGGCATCAACCGTAATGCACAGTTGAACGAATATTGCGCTGGAAGTTAAGAGTATAGACGCTTATCGCCAATGGTTATTCTTATTCTCTATCGTACGCCAGTACGGGCTCAGCTCTGGGAATTAACTAACGGCGTTAGAGTCGATAGCATGGCCATACATTAGCCGCATCTCTCTTTGCTTTCAACCGTATCGCACAGTTGTTCAAAGATTGCGCTGTGGTTCGTGTATCTATTAAGCTGTATCTGGTAAGGGATGCGAGTCCCTGTGAAGAAGATATAGCTAAAACATATCATACACAGTTCCTACATAAACAATTACTCATGCACACATGTACTTAAACCACAACCCACGGGTTGAAATACATTCACGCTAACACCCACAAGCTATAGGTTCGAGCCTATAGCTTGATAATATACATCTACCAGTAAATCGTACGATAAACGATTATCCATTCACGGCCCCATAAGCATACAGTTTCTCACCACCCTGTACATATATTGAGTAATTCACGGCCAATGATAGATTACTACTGTCTCATACAGTAGTATATAGAGGGGGAATCCTAGACCTGATGCCCATCTATTGCGGAAGACCCTGCAGTAGTATAGAGAGAGGGTTCAAGGGTCAACTGACCATACAGTAGTATAGAAGGAGGGTTCCTATACTAGTTAACCATACAGTAGTATAGGAAGAGGGTTACTAGACCAGGTGCCTGCCTATCCACCGTGTGTTATTGATGTCCGATCCTATGTGGACCGTGTAGCCGTGAACTCTAGCCTTGATGATTCGTCCTTGTAGCGGGGCCGCGGAGTGAGTCGCCGTGAGCGGGGTCGCTGAAGCCTGGGGTGTATTCCTACGAGGGGTGCCGTCTGCTGCTGTGGTGAGCCGTGCAGTTGAATAGTCCTGTGGTGTTACAGAGAGACGGGCCGGTGCCGTAGAAGCCTTTGTACTGTGATAGTACTGTCGTGCCCAGGCCGTCCGCATCCATTGACGGTTATCAACGCTTGGAGGGGCTTAGTCGTGTAAGACGAGACACGACGACGACGAGAAGTCCATACCACCCGAGGGAAGAAGACCGGGGGAAGGAAGACACACGTCGGACATAACCACGGGAGGGCCAGGTCGTGTAAGACGAGACACGACGCAGTGTTCATCCATACGGGAGTGAACGAAGACCTGGGGAAGGAAGGCAGACGTTGGACCTTTCCACGTATATCTGGGGAAGGACGATAGACGCTGGATCCTACTACAAAGCCCTGGGGAAGGAAGATAGAAGCTGGACCCATCCATGAGGGAACCGGTCGTGACCAGACTGTGGCTGTGACCAGGCCTGCTCGCGTTATAGCTAGGGCTATATATATTTTGTATATATTTTCTATTGAACTTCGGTTAAAGATAACTATAAGAGTACAGATAATTCATAGAGTAGGGATCTTCTTTGCAGGGATTGTACGCTACCACGATTTGAATCCTGTATACCTGCTCAAGGAATTATATGTCAGTATTGCATTAATTTGCTTTGGTTGTCATTACAGGTCTTCCTTTCCAACCTCCTTGATCCAGACAAGGTGACAGGTTGAATCGAACTCCCTCGTTGGCCAGGATCAGTGCCCGAGTGCGTTCCCAGTAGCCTGACAGTTTGTCTTGGGGACCCTGCGCACTCTGTGGATCTGAAACGTCCACTATCCCACGTTATAGAAGTACAAACGTTTCAAAATGAATGTTCTCCGCCAACTGCCCCATACTCTGACGATTGAACACCAACATTCGACCGGAACTCTACTGGCCGTTGTTTCACGTTTTCACGTTCTTCTTGTTTCACATACTCACTTCCGCGGCGAGTTTTCACGATAACTGGTGTTTGAATTTTTCTCGGGTTTTCACCCTCAAAGTCAGCCAACACTTGCTCTTCCACTTCAACTTCTGCTATTTCAGTTTCAAGAGCCATGGTTTCCTCCATTTGCTGCAACTCTATTTGCCTTAGTTTTAATTCTTGGCGCTTCTTTAATGCTCGCGCCCTAACGAGCAGTGCAGCTTTCTTTGCAGCTGCCTTTGCCGACATACAGCTAATATCGGACTTCTGTTCAGTTTGACTAGCAGAATCTTCTGGTTTAATATCATCTGCTGGATGCCTACCCCAAACATTTCCCATGTACTTGCTCTGCATTTCTTCTTTCCGATTAGCGAAATCTGATAGGAGTATTTCAAACTTCTGTTGCACGTCAGAATAATAGTACTCTGCCTGTTCAACTTATTAGTTTTACATACGCCTGGTGACAACCTATAAATTTATTGAATGCTTCTTCTAATTTCTTCACACAAGTGTCTGCTTCTGCCACTGTGGCACATTCGCTCATCTTCTCTTTCAGCTCATTTCCCCTTTTTGTTAAAGACGATAACAAACCATCCCTCTCATGACGAATGCTAACAATTCTTTCTGTCAGAACACTACCTCTATCCAGTGTAACGTTTTCCATCCTGGAACGAGTTTTCCCTAATTCAGTATCACTGTGAGACATGATAGTTCTGTTCTACAGGGAAAAATTTTCTTGAACTTTTCTTATAGAAGACAACGAATTTTCCGAAACACGTCTCTGTTTATTGCTACAGATGCATTTGACATCCGCTTGACGCATTAGACATCAACTGACTTGAATTAGACCGTGTGTGTGTTGACGGTTCAAGCTACAAAACAAACATAGAAATACTTTATCAGATAGCGAACATAAACATCAAAGTGATTCTTTAGCACAGAGCTACAATTTACCATGTTCACAATAGAATCGAAAACTAGACACTGACTGATGAAAAGAAACGCCTATTCAACTCGAACAGAAATCAATGTTTTACACTAAAAATCTGGTTAAGATTATCTATATTATGTTATAGATACAAAAGACGTTAATGATACAGTTTACTCACAAAATTGTGTGGCCTCGGGCACTTCTACAAGAACATTTGGTTTTACATCGCACACCACGCAGGTGATCAACTCAACGATGAACAAACGTTTTGGTACTCGCCACAAACCTCACTCCACTGAAACTATGACCTATTCCGTGAGCGGACAAGGACTATAACCGCGACAGGAAATAGACATTAAACTGCAAAACTATCACCAATACCTGGTAACTTGAAAATAGATGTTTTCGTTCTTCCTCGTTCACCTAATGATCATTTCTTTATATGTGCACAGAAATTCACTTTATTATATACTTGGCGATGAGATAGTGAAAATTATCAATCAAATAAAAGCGATATTTTCACGGAGTGATGATATCAAATATATCATCACTGTGATGATATGGAAAATGACGTCACAGCGCACAAATACATGTCACCGTGGTCACAGTGATGAGGCAATTGACCAAACCTCCGCAAGGTTTGCGCGCCAAAGAAAAACAAGCTAAATATTTGAGAAGATTTGTATGTTATTATGCCTTATGGTGACCAAAATTTTGACAGGAAATAAAACACAAATAGGCACAAAATGAATAAGAAATACCGGCAATGGCGATAATGGGACCGACTCGTCACGTACGCATGCACCTGAACATGCACTCCACTCGATGAAATATTTATGGTATTCGTCAAGAAACAGGTGATATCTTCTATATACCAAGACCTACTGATTGCTAAATAGCTATGATCAAGTGACAGAACTCTACATACCAGGAAGTGATACATAGTAACTTCTGTATATATCATAAAGTATGATAGGCAATTTAAGATAATTGGGAAGTGTATACAGATAGTAAATCTCCTATATACTGTAAAAGTGATATATAGTAAATCTTCTACATAATTATGGAAGTGATGTATATAGTAAACTCTACATACCAGGAAGTGATACATAGTAACTCTACATACCAGGAAGTGATACATAGTAACTCTACATACCAGGAAGTGATACATAGTAACTCTACATACCAGGAAGTGATACATAGTAACTCTACATACCAGGAAGTGATACATAGTAACTCTACATACCAGGAAGTGAAACATAGTAACTCTACATACCAGGAAGTGATACATAGTAACTCTACATACCAGGAAGTGATACATAGTAACTCTACATACCAGGAAGTGATACATAGTAACTATACATACCAGGAAGTGATACATAGTAACTCTGCATACCAGGAAGTGATACATAGTAACTCTACATACCAGGAAGTGATACATAGTAACTCTACATACCAGGAAGTGATACATAGTAACTCTACATACCAGGAAGTGATACATAGTAGTTTCCTAATGTGAATTACAGGAATACTTCTTTATCTCGTATTTTTTAAGTAAAGGTTTATACATGACGTTTATTATTTTATTGTATATTGGCAAAGTAATGACCATATAATTCTAACACGCTCCACCGTATAATCGTGTGCTGACTGGTGGATGGAGGATTCCATGTCAGCGACTGTGGTGTTAGGTTGAAAATTCCTGAGGTATTTAGCAAGGCAAACTGACTCTGGCCGATAGAGTTGACTTTGGGACCGTCGTTAACGTTGATTGTGTTCTCAACTCTGCAGAGTCTTCGGCTGCCCTCCCGGTAGTTGTTGCTGTAACTGTCCATCTAATAAATGTTCATACCTGCGGTGGAAACAAGTCACATAACCTTATTGATAGAAGGTTTTGATCTTTGGCGTTACGTTTCGTAACTTGTGTCTAATTCCCCTTAACTCGGGGCTAGGGGCGGTATGAACCCATGTACTTCACGATCTTCATGATGCTCTTATATGAACAATCACAATCAAGGCGTGACTGAGATACATCATTCTCAAGATGACATCTTGCAAAGAATATCATATGGATTAAGAATAGGGATCAGCAATACAGATTTGGTATATTTGGGATATCATGATGTCTTGCAGGCATCATTGAAAACTGTTGACCGTTTCTGTCTTGCAGGAATCTAGCCTAGGTGTATGTATAGTATGACTATTTTTTTTAATTTGGTGCTAATGTTGTTATATGGAACATGGAGAAGATCTTTGGATTATGGACGCGGATATTCTTTAATGAACGACCGCTGAATTATGAATGACAACGCTTGTAATTGATCTATTTCTGGAGGCAATTTGCGAGACACTCAGTGGTGCCATTTCCGTAGGGCATACCAATCTGACGACATAAAACGTTCCTGATCTTGGCTCAGCTTCAGCATAGCTGTTTTGATGCTGGATATAATAAGGTTCATGTCCAAGATATCTGGGGGTTGGGAGACGACATTCGGCTGAAGCACGATAATATTATGTGGACCAGTAATGTAAGTATGGAACATGACACCAGTGAACATCTTGCACTGCCTTCACAAGCTGATTAACATGACACCAGTGAACATCTTCCACTGCCTTCACAAGCTGATTAACATGACACCAGTGAACATCTTCCACTGCCTTCACAAGCTGATTAACATGACACCAGTGGACATCTTCCACTGCTTTCACAAGCTGATTAACATGACACCAGTGAACATCTTCCACTGCCTTCACAAGCTGATTAACATGACACCAGTGAACATCTTCCACTGCCTTCACAAGCTGATTAACAGGACACCAGTGAACATCTTCCACTGCCTTCACAAGCTGATTAACATGACACCAGTGAACATCTTCCACTGCCTTCACAAGCTGATTAACATGACACCAGTGGACATCTTCCACTGCCTTCACAAGCTGATTAACATGACACCAGTGGACATCTTCCACTGCCTTCACAAGCTGATTAACATGACACCAGTGAACATCTTCCACTGCCTTCACAAGCTGATTAACATGACACCAGTGGACATCTTCCACTGCCTTCACAAGCTGATTAACATGACACCAGTGAACATCTTCCACTGCCTTCACAAGCTGATTAACATGACACCAGTGAACATCTTCCACTGCCTTCACAAGCTGATTAACATGACACCAGTGAACATCTTCCACTGCCTTCACAAGCTGATTAACATGACACCAGTGAACATCTTCCACTGCCTTCACAAGCTGATTAACATGACACCAGTGAACATCTTGCCTGCCTTCACAAGCTGATTAACATGACACCAGTGAACATCTTCCACTGCCTTCACAAGCTGATTAACATGACACCAGGTGAACATCTTCACTGCCTTCACAAGCTGATTAACATGACACCAGTGAACATCTTCCACTGCCTTCACAAGCTTGGGATTAACATGAACAGTGAACATCTTCCACTGCCTTCACAAGCTGACATGACACCAGTGAACATCTTCCACTGCCTTCACGTTGATTAACATGGCTACATCAGTGAACATCTTCCACTGCCTTCACAAGCTGATTGACATAACACCAGTGAACATCTTCCACTGCCTTCACAAGCTGATTAACATGACACCAGTGAACATCTTCCACTGCCTTCACAAGCTGATTGCCATGACACCAGTGAACATCTTCCACTGCCTTCACAAGCTGATTAACATGACACCAGTGAACATCTTCCACTGCCTTCACAAGCTGATTAACATGACACCAGTGAACGTCTTCCACTGCCTTCACAAGCTGATTAACATGACACCAGTGAACATCTTCCACTGCCTTCACAAGCTGATTAACATGACACCAGTGAACATCTTCCACTGCCTTCACAAGCTGATTAACATGACACCAGTGGACATCTTGCACTGCCTTCACAAGCTGATTAACATGACACCAGTGGACATCTTCCACTGCCTTCACAAGCTGATTAACATGACACCAGTGAACATCTTCCACTGCCTTCACAAGCTGATTAACATGACACCAGTGGACATCTTCCACTGCCTTCTCACAAGCTTGACATGACACCAGTGAACATCTTCCACTGCCTTCACAAGCTGATTAACATGACACCAGTGAACATCTTCCACTGCCTTCACAAGCTGATTAACATGACACCAGTGAACATCTTCCACTGCCTTCACAAGCTGATTAACATGACAACCAGTGAACATCTTCCACTGCCTTCACAAGCTGATTAACATGACACCAGTGGACATCTTCCACTGCCTTCACAAGCTGATTAACATGACACCAGTGGACATCTTCCACTGCCTTCACAAGTTGATTAACATGACACCGAAAAACATCTTCCACTGCCTTCACAAGCTGATTAACATGACACCAGTGAACATCTTCCACTGCCTTCACAAGCTGATTAACATGACACCAGTGAACATCTTCCACTGCCTTCACAAGCTGATTAACATGACACCAGTGGACATCTTCCACTGCCTTCACAAGCTGATTAACATGACACCAGTGAACATCTTCCACTGCCTTCACAAGCTGATTAACATGACACCAGTGAACATCTTCCACTGCCTTCACAAGCTGATTAACATGACACCAGTGAACATCTTCCACTGCCTTCACAAGCTGATTAACATGACACCAGTGGACATCTTCCACTGCCTTCACAAGCTGATTAACATGACACCAGTGGACATCTTCCACTGCCTTCACAAGCTGATTAACATGACACCAGTGAACATCTTCCACTGCCTTCACAAGCTGATTAACATGACACCAGTGAACATCTTCCACTGCCTTCACAAGCTGATTAACATGACACCAGTGAACATCTTCCACTGCCGTCACAAGCTGATTAACATGACACCAGTGAACATCTTCCACTGCCTTCACAAGCTGATTGCCATCGTAAGTACCCTATTTCTTCTAATTATTCAGACGGTAAAAGTTAACTTCACACATATGCAGAGAGAAATTCAGCTAATTATCTACAAATTTCACTAGCTGTTATCTCAGATAAATAACATATCCATGCCATAGTATTTAGTCTCAGTTGACATAAAGATGTTTCTTCAGCTTCTCAGTCTAAAAATGATGTTCGATGAATCAGAAGAAATAGAGTAATGTCCGGGAATTTTGTCACCTAATGGACAGTTCCACACTTTTTGGCCACAGCAGTACATGACGATTCTGTTTTTCTTGATTCCATGCAGATTTGGCGATTGAGTTGAATGCTTACGATACACTCGTATTCTTTGAACGCTGCCTCGGTAGCTTTACCCAGGCCGATCAAGACATGCAGAAGGCGAAACCATTGCTTAACATAGGCTGTTTTGTCCTGCCTTTATTTGATAAGCCTTCCCAGTTCTCGTCACTACTTCGGAGTCCTTCGATTCGTATGTTTTTAAACTTCTCATTGAACTGTTCATTCAGAACAGGTTGATCTATCATGAGATTCGTGACAGAAACATCATATCGCCCAGATTACTGGTTACAGAAACATCATATCGCCCAGATTACCGGTTACAGAAACATCATATCGCCCAGATTACCGGTTACAGAAACATCATATCGCCCAGATTACCGGTTACAGAAACATCATATCGCCCAGATTACCGGTTACAGAAACATCATATCGCCCAGATTACCGGTTACAGAAACATCATATCGCCCAGATTACCGGTTACAGAAACATCATATCGCCCAGATTATCGGTTACAGAAACATCATATCGCCCAGATTACCGGTTACAGAAACATCATATCGCCCAGATTACCGGTTACAGAAACATCATATCGCCCAGATTACCGGTTACAGAAACATCATATCGCCCAGATTACCGGTTACAGAAACATCATATCGCCCAGATTACCGGTTACAGAAACATCATATCGCCCAGATTATCGGTTACAGAAACATCATATCGCCCAGATTACCGGTTACAGAAACATCATATCGCCCAGATTACCGGTTACAGAAACATCATATCGCCCAGATTACCGGTTACAGAAACATCATATCGCCCAGATTACCGGTTAGGATTGTCTCAATTTTTTTAAAGATTCCTTTCAACTTTTGCAACTGATTCCCTAAAAGGACATACAACTTGTAAATATTGTGAATGGAATTAGCGTTACATATTCAATGATTTGAGGCATAAATATAATATAGACCTTCGGTCTGACATTTGACAGATAAAGGAGAATAAAGCTTGCACATATTGCTGTCAAATATATGTTTCGCCATAATTTGAATGTTACAGATGTTACTTATGCCAACACCAAAACTGTGCAAAGCTATACACGTTACCCTAATGGCGTCGGTGTAACGCTCAACTTCCATTACTGGAAAGGTCATCCTTTCGTTGTACGTCTCCTCGTGCTTATTGGTCAGATCCAACAGTTTCTGGCTTTTACACTTGGATTGGCCACCAGCAGTTGTCACTGCAATGCCTACTTCTCATATTCCGTTTTCCACTGCTCAGCTTTCTCCCGAAAGTATGTTGCTCTGTTCCGAAGTTTAGTATTTCTACCTGCTAAGGTTCGTACTCTTTGCCGAAATACTCAATTTTAACTTGAGCTGTTCTTTCTTCAGTTCTTTTATTACCTGGTCTCTCCTCTTCTCCCGATACCTGCTGTTATATCGATTACAATGGATTTTGCTGTAACAGAGGTTGCCTAGTCCTGGCGTAATTTTTCTGTATGATATAATGCTTGTTCTCTGCCGTCTCCTTCTCAGTTGTGATTAATAACCGGTCAGCATGCTTTTGTAAAATTAAAAGCCCACCAAGGGTCATATTTAGATCTTCCTACACTGAAATAAGTTTACTCTCCCTTCTGCAATATTTCTCCTCACAAAACATCACAATTTCAAGTTTTGTATGTCCCTTTGTAGTGTTTCCATGATCACCTCCTCTGGGGTAATGGCAGAAAGTCCCAGTAAATATCTTCTCCAAAATTTTCACCTCTGTATGTTCCTTCGCCTTTGATAGATCTGTTCTCTTTTTCTCTTGTGACAGCTGAATAACCCTTTTGTATGTATTTTGAGAAGATAGTGGTCCGGAAAACAGCTCCAGAATTCACCAACTATGTCGCCATATTTTCCCAGGTGGAGTAAATCCGTATCATGCACTGTTTACTTCTAACACAACACAATTTGTACCCTGCATATCTTCTTCATTTGAAGTGGATGTTAGGTCGATTACTGTAACATTACCGCTTTGTCAGTTCTGGTACAATGTTTACTAGATTTTTAACATTCTTCTTTCTTCTATGCTCTGTAGTTATATTACCGATATTTGGAAGGGATGCCTTGTTTGGTTTCATTGTCTTACCTGTATAGTCACATGGAGTAATGATGAAGTTAAAGAGTCGAAATCATAGGCTCCACGCGAAACAATAGCATCTGGAACAGAAACAGAAACATGGCACTAAGAAATTTGTGGGTTGAAAGTGTTTGTACAATTTTCCTGAATGGTAATGTCATTCCATATATTCGTGGTGTATACGTACTATTAAAAACGACCAATAGCATAGCTGATATTACTCCATCACTGACAAGTCTGACCAATTCATTGTCAGTTTGATCCTCTCCGGGTTGTGGATATCTTCCATATTACTCTGTATAATGTAATGTATATCTTAGGTATTCGAGTACGTAAATTGCTTAAGCAAACATAAAATTAATGGAGTAGACTCACATACTTTCTTGAAGTGTAAATGATATACAGAAGCTTGTCTACGAACATGATTTACCTAATAAATATGGCTGTGCATTCAGTCGTCAAAAAAGGGTACTGTATGAGGGTATCGTACAGAAAACGAGAAATATGAAGGACTCCATATAGATTTTATCTCTCTTTGTTATTGCTCCCATTGCTCTTCAGTAGCCTGCATATACCCTCGATTCCCTCTACTATTCCGTGAACCAGATACAAATGCAAAATACAAATTTACTAACAAGTATCAACATCAGATTGGAGACAAGGCACAGCTATATGCAAACTGAAATTTAACCTAGTTGAATATCTGTGGTTTTCTGCAGTTATCTAACAAGTGGGAAACTCTGTTTGCAAGTATAATCTGTTATTCCCGCTCCGTCAAACTAATGACGAACAAAATTTGAGTAACTGTGTTCAAGTTAATATACCTGAAACGATAAGTGACAGAACTATCTTCGCCGTTGATGGTACATGTACAAATTCCACGATAACTTGCCAAATTAAGCATCAGATTGTATCAATCAGATTGTATCAATGTATCAATGGAAGATAAAAAATATTCTTGGGGATGATCTCTAAGGCGTTTTTTTTCTGGCATTGATGAATTGGTATGAATTTTTGGGGGCACCAAATGCATACTTCCTAGCTTATGGAGCACCCTTCGCCGCCCGACAATGAATATAATACGAGAGTGCACTTTTTCGTGGGATATATTTCACTTTGATGTTGCTATGAATAGGTATTTTATGTTTTGGCAGATGTCAATATTTCGTTTACTTCTATCCTAATGTAAGGCATCTGGGTACTATGTTAGGAAATACATCATGTTCTGCAGAATTCCAAAAATACCCACGTTATAGTTCCATAGACGCATGAACATGAACGTGAACGTCTTCCTTAATAATAACGTGTCATCATTCTCAGAGAGAGAGAGAGAGAGAGAGAGAGAGAGAGCATTAAGGTTTAATGTCGCGTTCAGCAATATTTCAGCTATATAGCGACGACCAAACAAAATTCTAAGTAGTCAAGCCAATAACTTAGTAATCCAACACATTAGAACTTATGTAACAAACCGATTTCTCTGAAATAACCCAAGATTCAATCCTCCCTCACCCGACTAAAAAGATCTTCCAAAGTAGTCGCTCGATAAAAAGCATCTCTTACAATCTTAAAATCTATGCACTCGATAAGAATGTGTTTCACCGTGATATCTTCATGACATGGAATACACCGTGGGACTGGTTCTATTTTGTTTAGTAAATGTTCGTGAGTTAATCGTGTATGGTCGATTCTACATCGCCTGATCATGGTTTGATCGAAACGTGTCTGGCTGTTCAGACGAGTATAGCCTACAGCTTTATTGAACCCAGGAAGTTTGTTATTATTCACACATCCCATAAAGACTGAAACAGCCTGAAATCGCTATATGGGATTCCAGCACGATCAACTTCATCATCTAGGGCTGCCTTAGCCATCCTGTCAGCTCTTTGATGCCAACGTGACTAGACAAACAACAAAACACAATATCAATCTGTTGATCAAATCTACAGTCATGTATTTGTAGAATACTCAAGATAGTGAGATGTGTCGAAGTTCCACTTTTAATCGCTTGGAGGCATGACAGTGAATCTGAGAATATGACATATTTTTTTCCTTTTAGTGGCCCCAATACCTTCTAAAGCCAACAATATGGCTTTTGCTTCTGCAGTGAATATCGAACTTTTATCTGGTAGTCGTCATTCTCCGAGCTGTTTTTGTTTATATATGTCATACAACATCTGACATATTTTCAGTGTTAACCCTTCGCGTTACTTCATTATTCGAATATCCGTGGTGTACATCAGATGCGTAATACAGTCAACCTGGTGCATCTGCAGATGTACAGGACTGCTACATACAAAATATCACACAGTACGATAATGAAACAGAAAGTATTGACATAATTCCGAGAAATCAGACGTTTATGGTTTATAGGTTTCTAGGACATGTGCGGAGAGATAAGGGAAGGCCACCTGTGATATTAGTGTTACACGTACATGTAACACGTGTAATACAGTATACTCGCTAGCAAATTCATACATGTAGACACATTTGCAAGTGTAGAGCAATTCGCCGATCAGAATGAAACTCAAACCGTCGGAAATGTATTTCACAGTGGATACCATCGGGAACAGGTTTGATGTGGACAGTGAACATGGTGATGTATTGATCGGGCAAACTTTAGACGACCTGTGCGAGGGCACATGTAGAGTTCAGGATATACCGAACATTGAGGTCTTCTGGAAAGACGAAAGATTTTGGAGCACGAATAATCGACGGCTGTGGGTGTTTCGTCAGCTCGAAAGGCTGAACATGCTTAGCGGTCACCATATCGAGGTATGTGTTGTGCCAGAGATGGACAATTTCGTGCCGCCTGATGTTTACGGTGGGAAACAGGTGAAGGTAGCTGGTGAGCCTGGTGGAGAATGGTGTAGTAAGACATTGGGTCATTATGGGTTCAAGTTGGACGTAACCGGGGATCTGCCCGACAAATATGACACGGGTTCGTTCGGTGAAAATTACATGTCTACATTTGCTGAGGTGAATCTGGAACCCGGTACATTTAGTAAAAGTCTGTATCCTCGATCAGTTCGTGCTTCGAGACGACGGAAATTCCCGGAGCAGACCGATGATGACGTAACTGACAATTTTCCGAGCGATGAAGACGGCTTCAGCGATGGGGAGGATGACCATGCAAGCAAACAGCCAAGACAGATCATATATGAGAACATCGATAACTCTGGGTTTGAAATGTTCTCAGTTAAAGCTGGCCTTGTGTATGTATTATTTTTGGCCATCATAGCCTATATGTACCAATGATGACCACTACAATAGTGCATCACAGTGCTCACCTCACGGATTAACAGATAAAATCATTACTGATGAGAGAAATCACAAATCTTGATATTCTTACTCCGCACTCACGTTCATGAACCTTTGAGTATCGCAGTTTTTTGTTTGTATTTATCACAAAATTTAGGCTACATGTATTTCCATTCTGATTTTATCAACAGTTTGGTGAAAATGCCACAAAATTCAACACAATTTTGTATAAATAATCCTTCATTACCATCTGTCAGAAGTGAGTAGAGTTGAAATCAAGATACCAAAACATTCATTAAATGAACCCGGTTTCCGATACCAATTTGGAACAATGACGATTCTGCGCACTGATGCGTGACCCCTTGGTAGCATCATGCGCTAATATCTGGATCATAGGTGTTAACGGGTGTTAACAGGAATATTTTCGACTTAGTGTCCAAAAAAGAAGCATAATGGCCCTTTCTGTAAATAGTAGGGACTTCGATGTATATTTACCGTATTTAGCCGATCATACCTAGGTAGGAAAAGATGGTGTCCGGTTTACTCGTGAAAAATCTTCTTGACAGCTTTCCTCGATTTGTGCTTTTCGAATGATCTATTCAAACAATAACGGCCGATCTTCCCCAGCATACTATTATTATACAGAGTTGAGTGGGGCATGCGCTTGCCAGGAAAAGCTCCTTCATGTAGGGCTGAGTTAATTATAATATGACTGCAATCCAACGCCACGATAACACGTCGCTGAACTTATTTCCTTATTCCCTATTCCCGTTTCGGTATTCTAAATCGCGCTATGTGAAAGTAGTAACCTTCGTGAAAATCGATATATTTCGACAAGCATTATGTTTTTCCTAACACGAATGGGACCATGTTTTCCCCAATAAATTTTCTTCGCTGTGAATACAAATTTGACAACAATACTTCAAAATGTGTGCTATTAAGAACATTTCTAAAGGGTCGTAGTAAAATCAGTGAACATTCCACAATATTTTTACCTGCGGCACGCAGGTCTACGGGAGGCTCGCGTTGTTGTTGTTCTTCTTCTTCTTGTTCTTGTGACTTTTTGAAATGCGCATGCGCTAAGAGAGTGTGATCTCTGCCACACTTTTCTTTTCAACCTCCGATCTCACATGAAACCACTGTCTTCAAGCGCGTTTGAATTCATTTGCAACTATATTCGGTGGAATGAATTATTGCTTCGTTGATTTCCGTTCAGGCTTCAATTCTCTTACGTCAGTCGCTTTAAAGCTGTCGGTCGTCACATCAGTCACTGTCTTCAGATATTACCATTTTCATTGAACAGTATGCAGATGTATACACAATTTAAGATCCTTGGATTTCTTATATAACAAAGAAGATGAGCCGCAACCTTGTCGGTGGTTCAGCTAATTTGCATACAGTCCCAGGCGACTGTCTTAGAAAGTAGAAAAATAAGTTCACTACTTCTAGTAATCATTTTATCTACCCAATCTAGATAAAACACAAATTGGCGAAGAAGCATAACAAGTAACGCATTATCATTATGATTAACATTGAATAATACTTGGTATCAAATTATAGATCATGCATCATAAAAACAAACGCAACAATTACGTTTCAGAAGTAAGCGGAACAACTCAGCAACTTTCACCGAATAAAGATGTTTAACTTTACCCCCAAGCAATTCGCATATATGGAAATATGTTTTGAAAGGAAGAATAACTTAACCCTCTGTGGGAATCGAAACAATGACCCTCCAATCCCTGGACTTGCACTTAATGGTAGCTATACCGATTCATTGATAATACTCAAAACTGACTTTATGCGCAAACGGTTTTATAATACATAAATGACTATGTACTATTTAATGAGTCCGACAACCCTATGCGCGAACAGTACATCATAGTTATATTGTGTACTTTCGGTTACAAGCATGAAATTTGGCACATAGCTATTTCGAATGATCCTCTTTCGAAACCAGTCCCTCTATCCTCATTCTCGCAAGCCAGGGCCTTGCTTCGCTGGTATTGATGTTCTCGTCCTCTTCCGCACTCATAATCCCTTTAGAATTGCATTAATCACTTCCGTAAAATCAATACTTATGTGTATCAGCAGACAACGGGCAGAAACATGTTGCATTTGACATCATTCTCTCAAGTCAGAGCCCATTTCTGCTAGAACTTACTGGTTCTACACTTCACAATTTACGTTACTTTGTCAATCAATTTTACGAATGAAATTACGTCATATATTAGCAGATACTGACCATAAAAGCGATCTATTTGACCTCGTTGTCAATGTCTTAGCTATACCGACTCATTGATAATACTCAAAACTGACTTTATGCGCAAACGGTTTTATAATACATAAATGACTATGTAGTACTTAATGAGTCCGACAACCCTATGCGCGAACAGTACATCATAGTTATATTGTGTACTTTCGGTTACAAGCATGAAATTTGGCACATAGCTATTTCGAATGATCCTCTTTCGGAACACAGTCCCTCTATCCTCATTCTCGCAAGCCAGGGCCTTGCTTCGCTGGTATTGATGTTCTCGTCCTCTTCCGCACCCATAATCCCTTTAGAATTGCATTAATCACTTCCGTAAAATCAATACTTATGTGTATCAGCAGACAACGGGCAGAAACATGTTGCATTTGACATCATTCTCTCAAGTCAGAGCCCATTTCTGCTAGAACTTACTGGTTCTACACTTCACAATTTACGTTACTTTGTCAATCAGTTTTACGAATGAAATTACGTCATATATTAGCAGATACTGACCATAAAAGCGATCTATTTGATCTCGTTGTCAAAAGCTAGGACCTTGATTTCCTTGAGAGCTTTTTAAATTTATTTTGATACCTTTCATATTGACTTGGAAGTCATTTTCGCGAACGCAATAATTTGATGTACCAAAAGATAATAACGAGAATTCGACATGATTCTCTTATACACGCAGACCTTGTTTAGTGAACTAACCCTGAAATTTCGCACTTAAATCACCTCCCGAATGACTTAATGACAAACATATTCGCGAATTGATTATAGGGCGATATCCATAGATACTGACAAGAAATGTTTCTTATTTGCAGAATTTGACTTAAAAAAAAAATTAATAAAATTATCAACCTTCGAAAAGGCTTGACCAAACATGTCGGATGAGGTGATATCTCCTAAGGATGAAATAGGTAATCATTTGTATAGAAGGAGCAAATCATGCATTGATATTGGCTTGCTGCATGGAAAAGAGTGTCAAGGTACCGTATTTAGTTTGCAGATGATAACGCACATAAATGCAGAAACTTAATTTATTATTCTAATCGAATATCAAGACTGTCACAGGCCTCAATTTGAATCGTGAAAAATGTCATTATGCCTCTTGAACAGTTCGATAAAGCCTTCAACCCCATTCCATAGTTTCACAGATCAAAGTGATAGACCTGATAATAAATTCATTGAAAATTAACTTTGACGGAAATATAAATTTTCCATTTTGCTCGGCAAAAAGCGAGAAGGGAGACTGAAGAGCGTAGATGTTCGCGCTATGACTAAATCCTTGAAATTTGTTTGGATTTCCAAATATTTGAAAGCCTTTTTGATTTGCAAAAATCAACGGCTGAACGGAATGTTTTGAAACTTGGAATTCACGATACTTGTACCAAGACATTGCCAAAGCGATTATTGTGACTTCGTCTGTCAATTCAGTATAGACGGCACGGACCAGTCAACATCGTCGGATTTTGAACGAGGAAAGCGAATATATATATATTGTGTCAAATCTATTAGTCAATTCCTGCAATTGTGGGTTAGAAGTTGAAAATTACTTCCCTTGGCATGAAAACACTTGCAGATGGCGCTTTTTTTCTACAATTACCACTACCTCCGCTGATATGTCTTTCACTGTATTATTGCCACTGCCGCAGGTTTTGACTACAATGTAGTCATTTCTCACTTGTTCTAGCCACTTTTAGAGTGGTCGAGATATCTTCCTAATACATTTATCCTTCTTTTTTACCCATTTTTGGGCGTTTAATTGGGTATTATCTGGATTTGGGCAATTTACACCGACTGTATTTGTTGCTCCCAATCACCCAGAAATCGAATTTGCGCCACTTTTAAATTGGTCTAGATATCTTCCTAATACATTTATTTATCTTTCTGACCCATTTTTGGGCGTTCAAAGTGGAGATGCCATACCCTCACAGACAGCGCTAAATGGGTATTATTTGGATTTGGTCAATTTACACCGACTGTATTTGTTGCTCCCAATCACCCAGAAATCGAATTTGCGCCACTTTTATAGTGGTCTAGATATTTAATAATACATTAATCATGGGCAAGGTGGGGCCGTGCCAGATGCTGGGGGAGACAGGCGATTTTGATTGGTTTACAGCATTGTATTTGTTGCTCCCAATCACCCAGAAATCGAATTTGCGCCACTTTTACAGTGTCTGGATATCTTCCTAATACATTTGTGTATCTTTCTGACCCATTTTGGGCGTTTAAAGTGGAGATGCCATACCCTCCGAGACAGCGCTAAATAGGTGTATATTGATCATATCCAGATAATACCCATTTAGCGCTGTCTCGAAGGGTATGGCATCTCCACTTTAGACGCCCACAAACGGGTCAGGAAGATAGATAAATGTATTAGGAAGATATCTAGACCGCTCTAAAAGTGGCGCAAAGTCGATTTCTTGGAGACTGGGAGCAACAAATACAGTCGGTGTAAATTGACCATATCCAGATAATACCCATTTAGCGCTGTCTCGGACGGTATTGCATCTCCACTTTAAACGCCCAAAAATGGATCAGAAAGATAGATAAATGTATTAGGAAGACATCTAGACCGCTCTAAAAGTGGCGCAAAGTCGATTTCTGGGTGATTGGGAACAACAAATTCAGTGGGTGTAAATTGACCATATCCAGATAATACCCATTTAGCGCTGCCTCGGAGGATATGACATCTCCACTTTAAACGTCCAAAAATGGGTCAGAAGGATAGATAAATGTATTAGGAAGATATCTAGACCACTCTAAAAGTGGCGCAAATTCGATTTCTGGGTGATTGGGAGCAACAAATACAGTCGGTGTAAATTGACCAAATCCAGATAATACCCATTTAGCGCTGTCTCGGAGGGTATGGCATCTCCACTTTAAACGCCCAAAAATGGGTCAGAAAGATAAATAAATGTATTAGGAAGATATCTAGACCAATCTAAAAGTGGCGCAAATTCGATTTCTGGGTGATTGGGAGCAACAAATACAGTCGGTGTAAATTGCCCAAATCCAGATAATACCCAATTAGCGCTGTCTCGGAGGGTATGGCATCTCCACTTTAAACGCCCAAAAATGGGTTAAAAAGAAGGATAAATGTATTAGGAAGATATCTCGACCACTCTAAAAGTGGCTAGAAAAATATTGTGGAATGTTCACTGATTTTACTACGACCCTTTAGAAATGTTCTTAATAGCACACATTTTGAAGTATTGTTGTCAAATTTATATTCACAGCGAAGAAAATTTATTGGGGAAAACATGGCCCCATTCGTGTTAGGAAAAACATAATGGTCGTCGAAATATATGGATTTTCATGAAGGTTACTACTTTTACATTGCGCGATATAGAATATCAAAACGGGAATAGGGAACAAGGAAATAACTTCCGTTTCCTCACGATAATACCATCGTCAAGGTGAGCAGGAAAAAAATATTATTTTAAATATCGTAAGAATATGACATCTTCAACCGAAATGATAGTTCGATATATGATCACGTTGGATGGACATGGTAATATTGAGAACATTGGATTACATTTTGGTTGGAGGGTCATATTTTAGATAAAAAGGGAATTCCCTGTTAAAATGTACCCAGAAAATAAAAAATACCAAACGCCCAGTTTCAAACCTTTGGCTTTACGTCATTTGTGACTGTGAGAATTTACAATATAAAACTTTGGTATATCATATACATATATCATGATTATATATTTTAAATCCTCGGTGTATATACACAGACTTGTCAATCCAAGAGTCCGGTCTTTGGATTATGGACGCGGATATTCTCTAATGGACGACGGCTGGATTATGAATGACGGACTAGACGCTTGTAATGTTTGTTTGTCAGTAAAACACACCGTTCACTGTTACCGTACCGTACTGAGTTAAAACTTGCAAAATCTTTTGTTTTAATATCTTTACCACTCCCGTCTGGTGAGATTATTTGATAGACAACTCAGTTCCGTATCCTACAAGCTGAGCTGTCGAATCTGGCGTATCTGTACAACAAATAGTCGAAATTTCCAGCAGGGTACTGGATTAACATTGTTCACAAGCGTCTAGTCCGTCATTCATAATCCAGCCGTCGTCCATTAGAGAATATCCGCGTCCATAATCCAAAGACCTATTCCATATTCCATATAACAGTATTAGCACCAAATTCAAAAAGACAATCGTAGTATACATAAACATAGGCTTGTTTCCTGCAAGAGAGAAGCGGTCAACAATTTTCAATGATGCCGGCAAGACATCATGATGTTCCAAAACTATCAAATCCGTATCGCTTTCTGTGTTCCAAAACGCTTTACCATGTTCCAAAATCGCGGAAATTAAATGCAAGATTTAAATTGACTTGACACTCATGAGTCACCATCTCCCCATCTTCTCGAGACAAGGCGTATCCTGCCGCAAGCTCTACTCTCCACCTTGTCACATTTGCCCATTACTTTACGAAAATTAAAAGCGCCACCTCGCGTGTGAACTGATCAAGTGGAGTTATCTTCTCCTTACGAACAAACCAATCACAAGAATCAGAATCAGAATCAGAATCAATTTATTATACCAAACATCCCAGTTGGGACAGTGCATAAAACTAACAGACCCATAACAAACTCACTTCGTCGATTTGGAAAACATGGCGGCCGACTCACCAGCTGATTGCGAAGCGCTCTATGCAGAAATAGAAGAGAAGTTTAAGATAGATACATTAACTGCCCAACAAAGACAGGCCATGGAGGCGTTAATGAAGAAGAAGGATATATTTGTTTGTTCTAAGACGGGCAGTGGGAAGTCCCTGTCGTACGAGTCTTCGCCCTTACTGTTCAAAGGCTCTTCTGTTCTGGTCATAGCTCCGCTGTTGAGCATTATGATTGAACAGTGCGAGAAATTAAATGCCATCGGATTTAAAGCCACCTTCATTGGGAAGGATGCCGAAGAAGACCAGAAAATCGGAGGGGCTTATTTTGATTTCGTTTTTGCGAGTCCAGAGAATGCCATAGCAAACCAGAAATGGAGAGACATTATTAGTTCACCAACTTTTCAGGAAAAACTCCAGCTGATCGTTGTGGATGAGGCCCACACAATATTGCAATGGTATGTATTTTTCTATTATTACACGCTGATGAGAATTTTCACTTTTCTTATCTGATTTTAGCTTTTTATTCTTGCAAGTTTCATTTCTGAAACCTTCTGACTTTGATCTGAAAGTTAAAAATATGACGAAGAGGGGGGGGGGGGTATTTTCAGCTGTTTTCAATTTTTTTTTGTCCTGTTGTAGTCTCAGCCCTATATCAACTCTGGTCATAGGTTTCTGTTTAATTGTAATGTCATCATTGGGTAATGTACATGTAGCTTTTATGGCTGCATGGTCAGGCCTATTACAATCACCATGGTTAATGTATAATCTTTTTTTTTTTTACAGATTTCATGATAGTTTAATAGTGACCACTCTTCTTTTTCTCAGTCAAAACATAGCTCAGTTGAACATTTACAGCTCAATCAGAACTGATCTAGATATATTATTTCATTTTTTGGTGTCAAAAGTTTTGGTTTTAAATATTGCAGATTTAGACATGTAGGCCTACTAGTATCATATGGATACGATACAAATTTTCATTCATAACAATAGTGAATGCTTTTTTGTTACAGGGGAAACAGTAAATCCACAGAAGATCCATTTCGGAAGTGGTTCAGCAAAATTGGTGAGCTGCGCTCCTTGTGTCTTGATGTGCCCATTATGGCTCTGACAGCAACTGCTTCACCACTGAGCCGGAAACAAATCATGAGATCTCTGTGTTTCAAAGTTTTGCGGGAAGTAATCATAGATTCTTCCGATAGGAGAAACATCAAACTTTCATCTGTGGCTATTTCTTCAGTTGCTAATGTAGCGGATACATTTGATTGGCTGTTCACGAAGCTGGACGAACAAAAGCAAGGTTTACCAAGACATCTGGTATTTTGTTCAACGATCAATGATTGTTCCAAGATCTACACTGAGTTTCTTGCCCGGTTTGGACGGGAGTGTGAATGGTACAATATGTACCACAGCAAAACAAATGAATTGGTTAAGCAAAAAATACGAGAAGACATGAAGTCTCCAAATGGTGAAGTTCGTGTGCTGATATGCATTAATGCAGCTGGAATGGGAGTAAACTTCCAAGATGTTAACAACATAGTTCACTATGGCCTGCCCAGAGAGATGGACACATTTGTTCAGCAGATGGGCCGTGCAGGACGTGATGGATCCTTCTCCCAGGAACTGATTCTTCTGAAAATGAACAAAAACCACCTGAAACGAAGTGAACCAGATCTGGTTCAGCTTGCACGTGGCAAGGAGGACTGCCGACATAAATTACTATGCTCCTCGTATCTGTGTGAACACGTGCCAATAGAACCAAAGCACAGCTGCTGTGATATTTGTGAGAAGGACTGTCAATGTGGTGAAGACGATTGCCCAAAAGCCCACCCCATGTCAACTCATGTGATGGAAACCGCTTTGGAGGAGACAGAGCCATTTGAAAGACAGGTCACAGTGGAGGACAGAAAACTGTTACACCAGCAGTTGATCAGTCTAAAATTGAGTCTGGAATCCAATGTGAAGAAAGACTCCATTTTTGACACAGGATCTCTGTATGGCTTGACGGATAGCGTGATAGATGGTGTAGTGAGGCATTGCTCACTTTTATTCACACCCTCTGATATCATGTCACACGTTTCATGTTGGTCCTATGTGGTTGCCTTGGAGATAATGAGTGTTATAAACACAGTATTTGCTGATGATGAACTCTATGACATTGGAGATGATGAACTATCTGAGGTTTCAGATGATGATAACTGAACACTACATGTGCCATAATAACTGAACTATGCCTGTGTGAGGAACAGTTTTATATTTGATGTTTGTGGTGGGGGGGAGGGGGGAAATGGGGTGTTCATGCTCTGCTAAATTGAGGGTAGGAAGATTTGGGGGGGTTGGCATGGTTGGGGAAGAGATGAGTCGACAGTTCAAACATGGACCATTCTGTTGGGTATGGGGTGGGGTGTGGAGAAAGATAACTTGGATCTTCAGCCACAACATGCCTGGTTTAGGGGAGAAGGGGGATGACGGAGAAAAGGGTAACTTCAATCTTGAGCTTTAGGCATAACATGCCTGGTTTATTGAATTTGATATTGAACATGTTGAAACCCCAGTCAAGCAGGACATATTTGGAGAGTGTATCGAATTTAATGTTTAGTGGGGAATGGGTGGAAAGGTTATACCCCATCCATTATTGTGGGAGAGGTGGATTGGGTCTAGATTTGGGGTCGCCACCATTCCATGCGAGGTGTTCAACAAATTTGCGAAAATGTACATGTATGATAATTGTGGCCCACCTTATGGATATTGTGGCACGTCTTCACACTTATTATCAACCATTTATGAATTTATGAATGTTTATATACATGTACATGTAACTTCAGCAAAAGCAAATTTCTCCCATTTTTGAAGTGGAAAATACTTGAAATATTTGAAGCATCGATCATAAAGGCCCATTTCCACAGCACACGTCGCGACAACCACAACTGCAAACCACAAATTTTTGCCCTTTGGTGCATTTCCACAGCACGCGTTATGACAGCGACACTCACGCCATTCCAACCATTCAGCGGACGGGATTCCCCTCAATGTAACCGGGCTAACGATTTCTATCCCCTCCGATTGGTCGACAGTTCAGCGACAACGCGTTGAAATAGCCCTGGTTCTAGTTTTATCGCCTGTCAAAATTTGGTTCTGATGTCCCGTGACTGATGTGTGCTGTGAGTACTACACCATTGAATAACATGACGGCTATTTTTCGGATGTGGTTGTCACTTCGAAAACGCATGCTGTGGAAATGGGCCTTAAGGCATAGTCGAGCGTTTTGAAACGTATTTATTCCTCGATATTCAATAAGGCCTCGTTATAATTGGCTCCAGACCCAGGACATGTAATGAGTTGAGAGATACATGTATTCAATTTACAACCTATATAAGTGATCATGACAATAGACATTTGTAAATGAGTCAAAAGTACCATTTTAATTATTATACATTTATAATGTTCACAAATAATGTGGTAAAACAGACTGTAAAGTTTCAAGTGGCATTGAAAACCTTACCATTTGTGAGCAAAAAGTAAAGATTAATATGTGTTTTCTTCACCTTTATTGGTGAAATATAAAAGTTCACTCATTTGAAAAGCTTGTTATGCTTGGTCATTTTGTTGTTCATCTAGAATATGGTCATCATCCAGGTCATTGCTATGGCTACACATACCTGTGGCTTCAATTCCCTTTGATACAACATTAAGCGCATTAAGCCAAAATTAGGATATACCCAAATTATAGAGAATTTTTTTTCTCTTCTTACATTGAGAATCAAGTTCACTTCTTCTCCATCAATTGAGGGTCATATGAGTCAAAACCTACCTATTTTGTCAGAATTAGGGTTTCACTAATTTGGGCATGTTTTCCAGCCCAAATTAATTTTGTCGTGCTGATATATGTTGTGCCCAAACTCTCAAAAATACATCTCAGAAAATTTATCTTGCATTCAGGGCTCCCTTGAACATGTTGAAATATACTTTGTCTCTGGCTTAAGAAATAACTCTCTCATGCAGCATTAATATTGTACCTAAATGTCCATGTTCGTCAACAATGTATAACATACATTTGCAATGCATGTAGCTCGTATATGTAGAACCTTTTGTTGGCTTAATATGTAGGACATTCTTCGGCAGTACAATTTTTTTTTTTTTTGCGACATTTGTCCAAATCAGACATAGGACCCGGTTCTAGTGGAATTAGTCCTGAATTGTCATTCTTGACAGTACTACATTTCTATGAAAATCCTCTTCTTTTGATCAGAGAGCCACTTATACAGTGCGTCCATCTTAACTCTGGAAAACATGTCTTTGAAGTTTTGGAAGCCCTCAAAGCTTCTGCCTTCCACATGATTGAAAGCATCCGACCGCTTCAGTTCCCGTACTATTAGTTTAATGTCTTCTGGTTTCACTACAGCTGGTCTTTTTTTCCCCGCCTTTTTGGATTCGGATTCTTTCATAATGTTCTCCTTTATTTCTGTTTGGTGTTTAATGGCCAAGGCTGCTTTCCTCGCACTAGCAAAGGTTGCATTGGCTCCCTGAGAGTGTACCTTCTTCTTCACTGCATGTACCGTCATCTCAACCAGGTTATCATTGGGAATGTTGTTGCCCATTCCCCCGGCCGTATTTGCTGTACAATTCCACATGTATTCCATTGCTTCTCGCTCTGAAAGAAGAGCTGTTATATATGCCTGGAACCGGAATAGCCAAAGTCTGTATTTTGTATGCCCTCCAACATCAGCAAGAAGCATCTCAAATTTTGCATTTCTTGCTATCCGAGAACCATCCCCCTTCTTGTAAGCATCATTGGTGTCGATGAGGAGGAGGACACATTTCATGAAAGATGACCTCCAAGCTTCAATGCAGTCGTCCTTCTTGGTCTTCTCTGTATTCTTCTCTGTTATTTTCTCTCCATGTTGCTTTTGGAGATGATTTTTGAAGTGACCCTTCATCTTGTATGATTTGCCACATTTGCAAACATACATATTCCTCTCAACATCAAACTGCTCCTGGATCATTACAGCCTCTGTTTCAAGAGCGGCCGTTTGGTTGCCGAGATCCTGGATACCTGTGACGATAGATATTTGTCAATTAATGTACATGTACAAGGTTTCATCGTAGTCGACAATATTGCAGAAACAGAAAATGTACATGTTTAGGCCTCCCCATTGCTCTTGGTTGGCTGACGCAATTAACCCCCTTCCCCCCCACATTTTTCTCTGGCTGCCAGGCATAGATCTTGCATAAGATGTAATAGGATGCCACAAAGATCCTGCTCTGATATTGTTTGATCTTAAATATTAAGAAAATAATATACAAGTTTCTCTGATGCAACATCTTGTAGAAGATTTTGCAGGATCTTAGGTAAGATCCTGTACCAGATTTTACAGGATTAAGCAAGGATCATAGGATCTTATACAAGAAAATAAACCCCTCATATTTAAGATCTTCATTAGGATTTCTACCAGGGGAATTATCAAATCTCACCATCTGAAAGTTTGACATATTTATCCAATATGTTCTTGGCAAGGCTGTGAAGATACTGGTACTTCATAACTGGGTTTGTATTCACAAGAGGAGGCAAGGAAACATCACCATCTAACTCAGTCAGGCCCAGCAACTCCATACAGGCACATACAACATAACCATCAAGACAGTCTTGGAGGAAGGAGTAGTGAGCTCTGACAAACAAAGAGAAACAATGCTGAAACACCACCTTGAAACGAGTTATATTGCAGCAAACTATCAATAGCATACATAGATATTTATGAAACAGAATGATTTCTCAGAAATTTAAGACAGTAAATATATATCATTAAAAAGGTGACTATTAATTGGTAAGTTTTTATGTGGAAAAAATCGTGTCATCATACATATTAAGAACATTCAATAACATTGGTTAATGATCAATAATGATAATTAAACCATAATAAACAGCATCATGTATGTACCTGTAGCTTCCGATAACTTCCTTAGGACCATGGACATTAACCCTTCCAAGGACATTCCGTAGCTGATACAATGTTCCAGCATCATTGGCCGAGGATGTCTTGTAGAACTGCTGGTAGATAAACTGCAAGAAGATAAATTGATAAGTTAATAGCAAATTTCTCTCTGAGAAGCATGGAATAATGAAGGTACATGTATGCTTCAAAAATATGAACTCACATTAGTTGTCAATCACTAGATATATGTGCACACCTTGGCAGACAAATCACTGGATATCTGTTAATGTTTCAGAAAAACTCTTAGATTACAGCTTTAAATGATCTTGATTAACACTGAATGATGTTTGCATCATGTCTGATTTACTCGATATTTTGATACCAGGAACTTGCTGAACAAATGGTTAAAGTGACAGTGACTATTACTAGTCAGAATGCTTGACAAATGACAAATAAAAACTAGACAGTGACTATTACTAGTCAGAATGCTTGACAACTGATAAATAAAAACTAGACAGTGACTATTACTAGTCCGAATGCTTGACAACTGATAAATAAAAACTAATACAAACAAATAACTCTGAACTGGAAGAAAGATGGATGGAAGTGATCAATGAAGAAAAATACATCTAAAAGCAGCTATATAAAGCAATCTGCTAATAAACCAATTTGTAGCCACAGGACAGATTTTGACTTGCACTATCTCGCAGAGCCAAAATTTTCACCATAAAAAAAATATTCAGGATTTTGCATACTCTGTCAAAGATTGGGAGCTGTTCAGCCCTCGGAGCCATGTGATTGCTCTGAGATTGAGAGCTGTTAGGCCCTAGGGCCATGTGGATGGTCTGAGAGTGACAGCTGCTTCGACACAGATAAAATACATGTAGTTTATTCATCAAACTTTTATATGTTATTAAAGTTGGTGACAAAACTTTATAATTCATCTGGGTTTTTTTCTTCTATTAACACGAAAATCGACAATATAAAACATGTGAAAGTTGATTACAAATAAAAAAGAATATCTTTGTGGCTATATGGTTTATATGCACTTGTAAGCTTGATCTACGAAATTAAGGAAATTTGACAGATCATGCAACTGGAATAACAGGAAGTTTTTCTCAGAACACAAAACATGCAGCAAGGCAAATTTTAGATTTTGGTGATCCAAAATCTTCTATACATGTGTATGTAGTTTATTTATTGACCAGGCTACAGAACATGTGACCGACCAGAGAATAGAACTAAGTTAGATAATAACCATCAAGACAAACTGCAACTTGAACTCGAACTCGAACAGAGAGATACCAGACAAAGATTCATCATTCTGTGTAAGCCCTCGGGTCGGTGTATTACACCTGTCATCCTAGTGAAGTCTGTCGGGCTGTTGTTTATTGCCAGCTGGGCAGAGTAGGCACGCTCATTGGTCAGACAGTCGCCCCCAAATACAACCTTCTTCTCTATTACAGGTGGCTCACCAGAGTGTGGAACATAGTTATCATGAATGTGCTCCAAGATAGATATCATGTCATCAGACTTATTTTCACTCTTGTCAAGCAAGTCCAAAATACTGTAAGATGTTTTTTGAGCAGTTTCCTGCCTATAAGGATGTTCAATGTTTGTTGGTAGAGAAGAGCCAAAGTTTTGGAATACTTGCACATACTTCACCAAAATGTGCATAATGTGAAAGATGAAATTCTCTTCTAAGCTTTCACAGTCTGTCATACTTGGAACAAAGGATCCATTCTCCACAGCCATGATACATGCCTTGGGACCATTGTCAGGAAGGGTAGGGAAAAGTACCCGCTTCTGTATGCCGAGCAGCATAAACCAATGCCAGCTTTGGGTTCTGCGGTCCTTACTCATTTGAGAAGGATTTCGTGTTATGTCAATGTTGTCACCAATGACTTCAATAGTATGTGACCTACCTATTGTCTCTGTGGTTGCATGGTCATGTGGGTCACTGGAAAACATCTTCCTGGTTTCTTCTTCATGGTGCTGCATCAGCAGTCTCTTCTGTTGAGCAACACTTGATACAGAGACATTTAGGCCTAGTTTGTTTGTTGTCTGTATAGCCTGCCAATATAAAATCAGTGTCAGATGAATGTTCAATGAACTACATTAATTATTGTAAACGATTAACTAGCCTTGGTAAAACTAAATGGTGTCTTTTCTTCCAGACACGGATTTGTTGAGTAAAGGTTTGAACTGTAACATTGAACATAACTTCTCAATATACGTTACCTGATTATAAGCTGCAATTTCTTTCCAAAATAAGATGTATGGTGGGTTGAGACTCAAAATGAGGGGGGGGGGAGGGTGCCCGTGCAAGTAACTGTTACGTTGATCTTTAAGTCTTACCTCATCTGTAGCTCCACAATGGTCTAGTATTTGCCCAACAGTGTGCTTTATTACACCTTGAGAAGAGGGTGACAGCACCAGCAACTGCAACTGATTTTGAAGATCCTCCAGTCAAACAGCTGAGAGTTCTGTGAAAAAGGGGGGCTTCAGTTCTGAACTCAAGATCAACACTTGCAAATTTCAGATTCCTCAATGTGAAAGGGTTAACTTGTCGAAGTAATGAAGGCTCTTTAGTGGAACACAGTTTTGTACATTCAAAATTCAGTTTCTTTATGACACATTCAGTGACACTATCTTGTAATATTGATCGAAATATTTTGTTGGAAATACAACCAGCTGTATCTCCTCGAGAAATAGAACGGACGATGTCTTTCATTTCTTCATTTTTGACAATTCTAGTCGTCACACCCTCTTTCCTTCCCCGGTGCTGAACCTTCAACAAGAAGCAAAACAGAAGTATCACACGGTATTCTCCTTATAGATCACTAAAATCATTAAAATTAGGTTGATCTTTCATGTAAGTCTATTGTTCAGGCCTTTATATTATGGTATAGAAAGAGAAAAGCTATGTCTAGACATATTGTTGTACTCACACAGACTATTGTTCTCCTATGTCTCCTGTCACTTACATGAAAGATGTACCCAGAATGAAGAATTGCAAGATATCGTTATAGGAAAACAACTTATGTTGTATGTGTTGCAGGTTAAAACAACATGTTTTTGGTACACCTCATATCCGAGGGGTGTCACACCCTGGACATGACATCTTAATACCTTGGAATTGTAATCTGTGCATTAGCTTCAAATTTCTGAAATATCACATTATTTTATTGGAAATGTATTAATGTAACATTCTGTCAGTATTGCTGTATATTTGAAGGTGAAATGCAAAGGTATTTAGATTATCCCATTCCTTTGGTTGAATAGTGGTACAAATATCAGTGAATCTACTTCACTTGGTTAATTTTAAATATTTTGTCTAATAGCTTTTAAAAAGTTGGTTCCCCAAGCCCAGCTGAATTTTGGTCTGTAAATTGCTTATCTTTCCTTGATTGTGACGTCACATCAGACCAGCCTCCCGAAGATTGAATGCTACAAGTATTGACATCCTACCAGGTGGTCTGATGTGACGACACAAACCAGCAACAAACAAGGGCAGATTTAAGCAATATGGATTTTATCTCTGAAATCAGTCGGGTTTGAGAGCACTTTTCTTAAGCTACCAGGAGACAAAATACTTCAAATGAAACCAAACAAACTAGATAGACTGATAGAAAAAAATAAAAAAAATATATAGAAAAATAGACTGATAGTTCTACTGACATTAAGATTTTAAAAAGGTAAATATGAAAACCTTGCATTTCACCTTTAACCAAACAGCAAAACTCCAACTGTCATCCTTTTTTTTGTTTTTACTCACATGCATATGACCAGGACTGAATAATTTAGATCTAGTTGTAGACCGTCGTGCTGGCTTTGGTGTGACCGAATCCTGACCCTTCATGATGCCGATATCCTCATCCTCCTCCATTGAAAGTGGAATGGCTAATGGTGCAGACACTGTAGTGATGGAATAGCTCAAATTTATCCTTCCCATTCTCAATAGTAAATATTTCCTTATAATAGCTATTTACAAATCATTGTATCAATTGCAAGAATGTTCATAGTTGGTAGTTTTAGCAAATAATTTATACTGTTTGTTACAGTGAAAATAAAACCAGATATTGGTGCAACATTTACAATTGTATATTTGTGATTTAATAAGCATTCTGAGAAATCCAGTAACTAGGCTTTTGGTAATGTGTTGAGGATGGCAACAGTATTGTTGTAGACAATCAGGGCTGATGTACCACTGATGAACTTGATACAAGTGTGCTGTAAGGTGTCAGAATTAGTGGAAAGGATTGAGAGGCAATACAAAGTTCAGGATATCAAGTTTGGGGGCACATGGCACATAGCCCATAGCCATGGATATTTTTATTGAGAGGGGGGGGGGATGTTGGAGCTAATCTGTAATTTATCAGGGTTTCATGTGAGTGAGTGTGATTTGAGGGTGCTGGTCAGGACTCATCAGGGTTAGTGAATTAGGAGTGCGTTATGATGTAAGATTTATCTTGATGATATAGGCTTGAGAGTGGGTTCAGATGGTGGGGTGGGTGGTGGTGGGGGGGGGGTATTGCTTTATTGAACAGGGGCATATATTACATGTGATGTCCCTGAGGGTGAAAACCAGGTGGTGTGAGATGAGGGAGTGAGAGATGGTGAGCCATGCCCAGTGATAGTGTGTTTAGACTTATACAGTGCCTTCCAAGTTTTATGTAATTCATACAGGCAAGTTGCTTAAAAAATCTATACTTGCCATTTCCACCTTCTGCTGCAATGAGGGAGGACTTTGTGAGTAGGCCTACATCCACATCCATGGCAACCTACAAATACAAAACATTAAGGATAAGACATTATGACCACAAAAAAATATATATATATTCCTATTAAGGATAAAGTTCACACAAACAACAGGCTTCTAATAATTCAATTACCCCACAATTTCACTGCATAAGAATACTTACAGAATTTAATTGCTATAAGTTTGGCTGAATTGTTAGGATAAAGGATTTTTATCAATATTTTTTTTTCTTTGGAATATGTGTCAGAAGAGTTAGTACTTAAATAATAATTTTTTTTTTTAAATTTTCTTTGTCCCCTGTGGGTGTGGGCCTTCACATTCAGCTGACCGGGTTCAAGTTATTTTAAGTTAGTTTTGATGTTGTTTTTTGTTATCAAAACTTACTTGTTAAGCTCCAAACAAACTGATTGACTGTTTTCTGACTGGCAAAGCTTGTAGCCTCTTTGGTTTTCTTGGTGTCGGGGTTCTGATAGTCATCCTTCGCTTGCCCGACTCCTTAATCGGTGTTAAAATCTTGCATTCTGCAATGATAATAAATGTATTCAATATTGGTGAATGGTATTAAATGATAAGATCAGGTGAGTAGTAATATTAATCTACAATCAATACAGAGCAATATACAATGAAACCTCTATATACCGACCATGCTTGGGACCAGATTGTAGTGTCAGTTCTGACAGGGTTCTGGTATTTAGTGCTTTTGGGACTAGGTATAAAGTCGGTATTTAGACATGTTAGAGGTTGGTCGGTTCACCCAGGTGTTGGTATCCACAGGTTTCACTGTACTTTGAACTAGATTTGGCTCACAATGCAGATATTGAAATATTAAGAAAAATGTGAAATTTACAATAAATTTGAACATGTATATCCAACACTGGATAATACTTAAAACAGACAAATAACTACTGCAAGAGCTCACTACCGATAAAGACCATGGTCACCTCAATGAATATCTATATAATCAGCACATGCTATATTTATTATAAAAAAAAAAAAAAAAAAAAAATCAAAATGATCTTGGATCTTGCAATCTTAGGGAGGCGGTACCTGCACTTTGATGACTAATATCTTCAGGCTTCGACTGTGTTGGTAGTCCTGTGGAAGATGGGGGCATTTTTGCCTTCAGGCTGATTATGATATCAAACTTTTCCTGAAATATAACAAGACATAATTTTGCATTCCCATTTTTGACAATAAAATAATTTATATTACAATAGTTATTACCCTGGTTCTCCATTGTAAGGCATTAATAATATATCTATAGAACCAAACTTGATTCACAAATTAAAGCCTCCACTACGTCTCCACTACAGATGAGAGATAATATGTGCCGAACTATTTAGAAATATTTAATATTGCATTTTCGCAAGCAACAACAACAACAACGTGGACAAAAATTATGTGAAACATACAGACAACACAGTCATGTTGAATATGAAATGAGTACCGGTATCATAAATAATGTTTGTGAACAATTAATCGGGCTTACCTTACGAAGTGCATCCAACCTGTGCTGCAGATCGAAATCAATTTTCGACAGCTTGTTCAGCCTCGAGTAGCAGGCGACGCACACGTGCTTTGACAGCCCGTCTGTTGGATTGGGATTGTAACCCAAGACTTGTGCCAATTGATTTTCTACATGAAATGCCGTCGAAAATATTAGGCGCCTCCTAATAATCGGCAATTCATCGGCACAAATCCTGCATCGAACCAACCCAGCTGGCATCAGTGCACAATTAATTCTGTTACTTGTTATATATTAGCGTTAAAAATCGGCAAAAATCCAGAAAAATCACAATGCATAAATCCACCTGGCATGTCAATATTTACCTTGTGGGACATTATCAGTGGAAGTCTTGACAGATGTTCACCATGGAAATTTCAACTTGCCGCCATTTGCAGCTGAGTGGTGTTACCGAATGTCATTCAGCTTGTAAACAGAGAGCCTTTTCACCTCCACTCTTCATGTGTCCTTCCGCCAGGCTTTGCCCCAATGTTGCCAAATCAACACCAGGAAGTACAGTTTGAAGCCTCATCTGCAATTTGAAATATCAAATTTATCAGAAATGCTGAATAATCCCGCCTAATAAAATCCACAAAGATCTGCTCTCAAATTTCTACACAAAGTAGATCGTGGGCACCGACCCGGAAGTGATTAATTGTGCACTGATGCCTGTCAGGAATGGAACCATTGTTAAAATAAAGAATGCTCTCATCTGAACAATCATTACCCATCCCCAAACTATCCTGAGAAGGCACAAATAAAACTATTCAAAGATAGAGATTTTATAACCTAAATAACAAGGGTACCCCCTTTATCATTTCCTCTCATTTTCTCCCATATGACTTAATAGTGGGGTGAAAATAAAAAGTACAATATCTCACTAACCTGTAAGTATTTTTCCATCTGGTAAAAAGCACTCAGTAGACTATCCTTCTGCCTATAATAAAAGGTATGCAGCATTGATTAGATATGTCAAAGACTATTTTTAATTATTTTTTTGCTATTTTAACTCAATTTTCATGTCTTTTTCAATTTAAAACTTAAAAATATAAAAATTAAAAACTCAAGATGTGACAAAACATAATCTGTTTAAAAGCTGCTTAGTTAGACTACATCTGGTAAAAAAGTCTTTCATGACAGCGAGTAATTTCTCCATATAATCAGTGGGTCATCCCAGGATTATCTCACAGGTCTTAAAATTGATGTTTATAGAGAGATCAAAAACTTGTTTAAACATATAAAAGGTCACATCAATATACATAATTGTGTACACAACACATTCAACAATATAACACTGAGGTGTTCATGGTATACACATCCCCCAAATAAAGAATATCTGTTAGTTCAATTGAATGTAGCTACAGAGAATCAACATCTTGGTGGCAGTAATAGACAGATGAAGTTATCAATTATAAAGTTATTATTACTGACAAAACTCATAACACAAATGAAGAAATATATCCTTTTGTTTCATTTTAAGTCAACTGCCGCAATGTTTGCAAAGGGACAACACCTGTAAAAACAAAACAGAGAAAAAAATAGTATATAAAAATGGGAATAAAATCCAATGCCAACATATCTGATGATCACTTGCTCATCTCTGCTACATTAACCAACATGAAGGGTAAAGAGAGAAGGAAGTTGACTCACTTTAAAAAAGGACATCCTGGACACCCCATATTAGCTGTGGCCGACAGTTCAGATTTGAACCCTGTCCCTGGACCATCATCTGAAGATGCTGTAGTAACGAGGAGGTTACATCAAGATGAGTTCACCTTCATTACAAGGCCTAGCATAGACAAGAGGACAGTTGAAGCTACAGACACCGAGGGCATCTCTGGATCCATGAAATTACTACGGCCAAAGAAACCGGCTCCAAATCTGAAAGACATAAAAGATAAAAATTCTAATGACACCCAAGGCATGAGAATGATCAGTAACTGCAAAATGCTTCAAATGTGGAATGATGTGATAAAGCACCACAGAGTTACTTCCCCTGATTGTGATATTTTGGAAGTGGTCATAGCCAGTGGAAAAAAGTGGGGTTTGGGATGGTCTCAATCTTTGCAGTGTGTTAACTGTCAATATACTTCTCGCCATTATAAACTTTATGAAGAAGTCAAGACAAACAAACCTGGACCGAATGCTGCTGCCATAAATGTATCCCTTCAAGTCGGTCTGCAAGACACACCTATGGGGAATTCCAGAACAAGGTTACTGTTAGCATCAGTGGATGTTCCTCCTCCAGCAAGAACTGGCATGCAAAGGACAGCGAACATGGTTGGAACTGCTGTAACAGAGTTAAATAAGATAGACATGAGAAAAAAACTAGAAGCCATAAAAGAAGTTAACAAAGTGCGCGGGGTTGTAATGGATGAAATAAACTTAGCTGTTGATGCAAGATATAACAGCTCCAAAATTACCAGTTCAAGAAAATGCACACAGAATGCCTCCCAAGCCATAGCAATAGGATGTGAAACATCAACAGACAGAAAATATATTGTTGCTGCTGTATTCCAGAATAAATTGTGTTGGACTGGTGCATGGCTTAGGGGAAAAGGAATGGATGTAAAGTGCCCAGATGGGCATGAAGATTGCACTGCAACTCTCAATGTGAATGCGCCATGGTCAGAGTTTGAGATGGGAAAGGCCATGGGAAGTGATATTGGTATGCAGGAGATGTTGGTAAGATATGTCACAACAGATGGAGATGGAACATCTGCAAAGGGGATGCAGGCTGGAATGCAAATTCTTCATCCCATGTGGAAAGTGACCAGGCTGGCAGACCCAACTCATTTAGGGAGATCCTAGTTCAGAAAATGTAAAAGTGCTAAGTTTAGTGATGATATGTTCTATGGAAAGACACAAGAAATTAAAAAGAAAGCCCAGCAAGTATTGAGTCAGGATGTAAAAGCCAGATGCAGCATGGTATTCAAAGAGTTGATGAAAGTGCATAGTGGCAACTTAGAGAAAATCAAAAACCATCTTCCTAGAGTGCTGGAGGCCACACTTCTCTGTTATTCTGGGGATTGTTCGAGATGTCGGAGAAACTCTTTGGTCTGTGGAGGGGGTCATTCGAATAGTTGGTGGCTGCGATCCATGTTCCTTGCTATGCACAAAATCTCCAATCTGAATATGACTGAAAATGACAAATTTATTCTCCAGGAGATTCTGAAAATGAAATTAAGTGAAAGTGCTCTGATGCAACTGAGATTGAATACAGACACACAGAAATGTGAAGCCATCAATAGATCTATAAGTGTATCCTTACCCAAGAATGTCAATTTCTCTAGGAATATTCCTGGTCGAGCATCGTCAACCATCCACAGAATGAACAATAAGTTGGGGACCTCCATGATAGCCAAAGTTGGATGCATGGGAGCCTCTCTCTCACCTCGAGCTGCAAAAAGTTTAAAACAGATGGAGATTGACTCAGAGTACCATAAAAGCTATCGACATAGGCCTGTGGTGAGAAAGCGAAAACTCAAGCAAACAGGAGCTAAAATCTATCAACATTTGAAATATAAACAGGGCAATCCAGGAGATACTGACTATAAAAAAGGACAATTAGATGATGGCCTACAGGACCACACATATGGAAACTGAAAAAAAAAAAAAAAAAAAATGACTCCATTTTATTTACCTCATTAAAGTCTCAAATGCAAAAGGCATTTTGCATATTCTTTGTGTGTGGAACAAACATCTGAGTTTTTACAGGTGATCCGATGATTATTGATTTCATGTGGTTCCAGGCTGATATGGAGTGGATTTATGCATAGGTTATTGTGACACAGATGAGAGCAATCCAGCTTTGAAGTGATGTCTAAATTTTGAATAAAGATTATATAATTGAATCTATGTGCATTTCTCTTCTTCCATTTATAATCCCTTGGATCTCGAAAGCTTATTTGACCATATCTGCCAGTGGTATTGAGTGGACCCTGCCATATTCTGCATTGACCATTTGAGCCGAGCACTGACATCTCAGCCATTTTTTGCTGATATTTTCTCCAAAAGATCTCCATTCTGTACCAAAATGGCGTAGGAATACAAGTGATATTATCCATCATCATTGATGATGTCAATTTCACCCCACTTTTTTTTTTTTTTCTTTTTTTTTTAAATAATTAAAAATTATTAAAAGTTAATTTAAAAAATAATTTGATTTAATTAAAAATTTAATAGCTTGAATTTGGAATAATGTCAATATTTGCATGTTGTTTATGAGTGAGCCTGGAAGAAATTGGGCTGATTAAGTCAAAACTATAGCCACAGTGATGATTGAAAGTGCTCTGGTCAAATGTGAAAATGTGGTGTGACAGGCATCAGTGCACAATTAATTCTGTTACTTGTTATGTATTAGCGTTAAAAATCGGCAAAAATCCAGAAAAATCACAATGCATAAATCCACCTGGCATGTCAATATTTACCTTGTGGGACATTATCAGTGGAAGTCTTGACAGATGTTGACCATGGAAATTTCAACTTGCCGCCATTTGCAGCTGAGTGGTGTTACCGAATGTCATTCAGCTTGTAAACAGAGAGCCTTTTCACCTCCACTCTTCATGTGTCCTTCCGCCAGGCTTTGCCCCAATGTTGCCAAATCAACACCAGGAAGTACAGTTTGAAGCCTCATCTGCAATTTGAAATATCAAATTTATCAGAAATGCTGAATAATCCCGCCTAATAAAATCCACAAATATCTGCTCTCAAATTTCTACACAAAGTAGATCGTGGGCACCGACCCGGAAGTGATTACCGGCCCGGCGCCGCCGGATTTCTGAATTCGCTAAACATGGGAGCGGCCATCTTGATATTGGACGAGTAACAGCTGTTTTCTCGAGCCATACTTTCACAGACGTGCCCTTGAGTGATCCAACTAGTTTTATATCGTAAAACGACAGGATTGTATCACCCGTTCGTGGTTAACACATTAATATTAATTCTGTTATAATGAATTCATCGAATAAATGTGCTTTAGTACTATTTTATTATGGCTGAGAGACCAAATCGATGATCATACATGATCAAGTTATTCACCTGTACCATGTGTACGTCTGCAGCAAAATGTTTGAGATTGAACTGCGAGTTACTAAAAACTCGAAACAGTAAAACACGCGGATCGGATTGATGTGTAGAGAAAGTCGATCTAGGCTTAATTTACAATGACACACATCAATAAAGAAGTATAGTGGCTTGATGATGTGTCGCATATAATGCCACAGCGCAAACACTTACATCAGGCTATGTGAAATGACTTAATACGTCAACCAGAGAACATTACTTTCAAAGTCCTAGTTTGACATGCGGGTCATGTGCACATTTTGCGAGCAAGCACTTAACTTCCGGCTAACCCCACACTTTCCAGATGGGTCCTTGTGCGAACTACATTAGTCACACCTTTAATGAAAACAAACAAATCGACGTTTTTTTTAACGATAATGGTGCATCGTGACCTGTATTCACCAGTTGCACACATAATCGGCTTGTAATACGAAGATTATAAGCTACAAACGTTTCCGCCGGCATTGATGCATCTGCATCAATAAGTTTTCTTGTTGTGCACTGATGCCAGCTGGCATGGTCGCCATGCTAAAATTGCTTTCGCCGGAAGTAGGCGGTGCGCTATTTGTAAGGCGACTTCTGATTGGTCTATGCAAACCTTGCATAGCCTTTGATGTTGACTGTGCCGGGAAAGTTGGCCAAGTCTGGCAAGGCCGGGAGTGGAGCGCTAGTGTAAGGACTGGTCTTGCCTAGGGAAGATGACATGTCATTTGCAGAGAACCTTATAACCTTATAAGGTTATACATGTAAATTTGCACAGTAAACAACAACGAGTGCAGCTCTTTATCAAAAGTAATCTATTGGCTTCCCAGGAAACTTATTCATAATTGAGAGAATTTCTGGGATGTAAGGATATAAGTTGATATGTAATACATGTATCTCGGTTAAAGTCTTATGTTTATGTAAGTTTTGTGAATATGTCATATGCACTCAAAGGCATAAAGTTTGTTGAACATAGTAATTGACTGTATTAAATGAATTAACAGATTATGTGACTTCGCTATTGGACATGATTATTTTGAGAAGATTTTGATATATTGAGTTGTAGAGGTCATAATTTGTACATTCTGTGAGTGGTCCCCTGGGTGTTTCAGGTATCACTCAATAAATACACTCCACAAAAGTCTTCAAATTCAAAATATTCCGTCCAAATTCCCCAGAACACCATTTTACAAAATTTAGGAAAAAAATCCGGATGAATTATATACATTTAACAGACAAAGGCATCTATACATCTACACTAAGTCTTGCTATAGATTAAATTGGATGACATATTGACCTACATAATGGATGATACTTCCGCCTGGGAAGGGGGGGGGGGGTAGGGGGGGATGCAAAAATGGACCCCTACCCAAATTTCTGATCTATCGTCGGAACGACAAAAACATGAGAGCTGACTCTCCGCGACGTTATGGTCTATCAAATTAGGGTCATTTTGAGCCTATTTGCATAACACCGAACAGAGGATTATGGGTAAATTCAAGAATCTGGGTACCAGAAGTGATGTTTTCGTAGGTCAAAAACTATTTTATTTCACATCACATTAAATTTACTAATTTCCAAGCAGTTTTTACGTAGAATATGCAAAAATGAAAAATTCGAAAACTCTGACAATTTAAATCTTCACTTACATTAAATTGCGCTGTGTTGACACGTGTCAGTCCGGTGACCTACTGACCTACAAAACTGACACCAGACTATCATATTAAATGTTTTCGTATAATTTTGATCATAGTCTATACCTTCACAATGATATCTTAGTTGCAATATTTGGAGGAAGAAATATTGATACACTTTTAATGTGGCGACCCTATCCCCTGATTTTCGTGTTTATTCAGAATTACTTCGATCTATGAACAATCGTGAGCAATTTTTTTTCGCAGGCAGATGGTGAAATTATTTCGCTAAGAACTGGCACGTCGTCTGTGGATAATCTTGCTCTTAGTTTTTAATGTTAGAGCCTTTCCAAGTGTACACAGCTGGCAATATGAAGCACATACCTTCATTTCCGCTTTAAAATCAAGGTAGTGGCCTATTGAGATACATATGGGACGAGCTTTTACCAATCAAACAATCTTTCTTTCAAGTGGTAATCCATATACATACCTTCAAAATGGTACGTTACATGTAGCATATAAGCCGTTAAAAGTGGAGAAATCGTGTAATGCCTTACCCTTCCCCATTTCTTTTTTTTGAGAATTTTCATATCCGATGTAAGGGCTTCTAGCACGCTACCTACCCAGATTTCAGACTGACCCCCACCCCAGTAGGATGCGCCTATGCATGGTCGAACATAAGACCAGAATGAAATTTTTCTATATCGTGGGTTGAGGTTCATCCTAAAATAAGCCCCTTTTCAGTTTGGGATGATGACTAATAATTCTTATATCTCTTATATCAACTCCCATTTTATGTACTGCTGTCATGCAAACCAACGCTTATTTATATACCATATACAAGAATCAATCTTAGAA
The DNA here is from genome assembly GCA_036873755.1 of Hanleya hanleyi. Taxonomy (NCBI): domain Eukaryota; kingdom Metazoa; phylum Mollusca; class Polyplacophora; order Lepidopleurida; family Hanleyidae; genus Hanleya; species Hanleya hanleyi. The sequence goes on along the minus strand of JAVTVY010048576.1, from coordinate 172,280 downwards.
AATTTTCTTTTTATCACCTGTTACACGGCTACAAATTTACAGCAGAATCTATAACGCACATTCAGCCGCTGTCTTTAATACTCATGTACCCCGGTACTTTTACAATGCACATGAACGATGATTCATTTATCTTTTGCAAATTCTGGTATGTCTAATTCCGCTTAACCCGGGACTTGGGGCCGTATGAACCCATGTACTTCAAGATCCACATGGTGTTCATATGAACAGTCACAATCAAAGCGTGACTGAGATACATCATTCTCTAGATGACGACTTTACATCGATTATCATGGATTAAGAATGCTGATCAGCGATACGGTATTTTGGAACATCATGGTTTCTTGTCGGCATCATTGAAAACTGTTGATCGCTTCTCTCTCTCTCGCAGGAAACTAGCCTATGTTTATGTATACTATGATTGTCCTTTTGAATTTGGTGCTAATACTGTTATACGGAATATGGAATAGGTATTTGGATTATGGACGCGGACATTCTTTAATGGACGACGGCTGAATTATGGATGACGGACTAGACGCCTGTAATTGTAAACATGAATGTATATAGCCTATTTTACATTGTCGCGTTATTTGTAGGTTTGATAATTTATAACTGTACATTGTTTCGCTTACATATACCTCTACTATTTATGATAATTTATAACTGTTCACGTTGAAACCCTTGTATATCCTGAAGGTATAATCATGTACATTTAATAACTGCAATGTTCATACTGTTTAAGGGACCTATAACACTGGGCATTGTGCCTGCTGTCTGTATATGAATAAGTAATAGCAAAACATAAATGAATAATTAATATGGCTCATATACATGTAACTTGTTATGTAGTGTAGGCACATACGTCTGAGGAAATATCAATATAGTGAAATCAATTTTGCTCCGCAGTGTGTTTGTCTGTCTGCTTGTTCAACTGTTGCCCACAACAAGTATATGCATTTTGCTCGTACCGCAATGCGTAGGATTTCAAGGACATTCCCGGGTGTGGATAACGGGTTATTGAGTTCTGAATGTTGAAAATTGCGGACATAATATTTTACTGTACTTCCACGACGTTATGGCAGGCCGTTTTGTTAATTTATTCGTTTATTTTTTTGTATATCAATTTGTTATTTATTTTTTGATATCAAGAAAATATATTTTGTTGATATCTAATATAAAACGTTATTCTTGATAACAAAAAAATGATATCAGATATAAACGAACGAATAACAAAACGTTTTGGCATACAGTGTGGGTTTTTCGTGTCCTCTAAATGTATCCTTCGATTTGTTCACTAATTATCCGTCTCTCAACAATTGAACCAAACTAGTGGTATTCGCCATCTATATCACATAACCTCGTGCAATTTTAAATTGAAATGCATATAGCTGTTCTTGTAGTTGTAAAATTTCATTCTCGCAAATGGCAAATGGTGTTGTTGACAAGAAGACAAACAAACACTGTTTCTGGGCGGTTCACTATTTGAGAGATGTATGTTAATTGGCTCTCGATCGGTAACAGCTGTTTCGGTAATATTTCGTATTCACTATCTATTAACTAACATATTGACAGTTGATCTCTACTGACGCAATTCACCTGGCTCGGTTTTCCGGTAAAGCTGTAGGTATGTATATTGGTCTACCTTATGGGTATATGTATTAACGTCAACTTGATACTGCGTGAACAATTTGGCAATACGCACGATTTCCACTTCAAAGCTAATAATGCATAAGATAAAAAGAAATCATGAATCCGCCTATCGCACAATAAAATAATAACAATGTACTCCTAGACGATTACTTCATCAGACGCCCTCGATGCTCATCCAATAACATCATGATGATTTACTTATTTGAGCTGATCTGTCATCACAGCTCTCGAGCTAGCGTATCTGCTTAAATCGGTGCTTTGAACCCTGTGATAACTTCACAATTCCCACATTAACAGCAGCAATACGTGTGTGGCTCAGATACCAAGGCTGCATCTTGGAATCCTCTGTACTCTAGTCTGAATGTGAGGTGCCGAGGCAGGCTTTTCTTCGGGGTCCTGTTGTTGCTTTTTGATAACCAGACGGCTTCAACTTTTACCACGTCTTACCTGTGTCACCAATATATTATTTGTATATGATGGGAATCTGCTACTGTAGCCGTTAATCCCATATGATGAATGTAATCAATCAACCGCCTGATTCACCTTGGACGTGGGTTGCCTGACACGTGTATTTACTTGTACTTATCTATCGATCGGTTAACTGTCTCAATACACAAATGAACTTAGTCCCACATTTTTTTAGGGAGTAGATTCCGCTCGTTTTTTTTCAGGTTATACGGCTTCATCTTTTGTTAGCGGTTATAAGTCCGGTCAAAATACGAAAGCTTTAATTCACATTTAAGCGGTGTGAATTATATATAATTCACACTATACTCTTGGGTCAAGCTCTACCAGAAAATGTAACAAAAATCCAAGATGGCCGCTTTGATGACGTCGCAGTGACGTCATTTTCAAAAACATTTTTGGGTCGATTTTTCGGTCGGATTTCCCGAATTTTGTAGTTATGCAATTTCTCCGCAAAAACTTCATAATAAATTAGTAAATATTGATGTCATGTGAAATAAAATAGTTTTTGCCCACTTTTCATCGCGAAAAAACAGAAATGTGAAGAAATATGACAAAAACATAACTTTTCTGGAACCCCACGTGGCCGCCATCTTGAATTTACCCATGATCCTCTGCTCACGGGGTTATGCAAATAGGCTCAACTTAAAATGACCCCAATATGATAAACTGTAAAGTCAAAGAGTTTCAGCTCTTCACCTTTTGTATTTCCGGATATAGCGCAAACAGTTTGTTAGGGGAGCCCCCCCCCCCAAAGGCCTGGTAGGGTTACAGACATTTCCACCGCATTTAAAATGTTAGAATATGTTTAGAAGTAGATATATTCCAGAAACTGTGTTGACAACAAAGATAAATTGTTTGTTAATGTGCATAATGGCAGAATATTTTCCGCCATTTTGTGCTACCCAAAGCTAAACAGCCGTGCTCAATCGACCTTGAGTGAGACGATGCCGCGATCCTTTCCCTGTCTGGTGACCGGTAATATGGGACATGTCCATAAACCGCAAATAATATTTTTCGCCGACTTAGCATATAAGGCTTAACTTTGAGACGGTTTAGACGAAATCTCCAACGGGTTCACGGGAACATATTTGATAATGTAATCCTTTTCCATATAAAAGTGGCTCTACAGGGAGCATACGTATGGAAGCTACATTACACACAAGAGCCAAACAGAGGAGATTTCCAAGCTATGTACAGAGGGCAGAGTTTTTTAGTAATCTCTTTGTTGTTTTTTGTTATGGTGCTTCAAGGTCTCAGGGACCGTAAATATATCCGTTAATGAGTAAACATAAACTCTTATTAATTGACTTCGGACATGTTTCACTAACGTTGCATTTGAGAATTAAGTTCCAGTAGGACATACATGTGGGAGTTGAAAAATAGGTTTCTTTGTCGCATATTCCTGAATCGTGGTCTGGCAATAGTTCAAGTTTCTTTGCGCGTGGAACGCGTGCTTTACAAATTGATACATAGATGATCTTACACTCGTGACAATTTAATATGAAAGTTATGACACTCGTTGAGTAAGTTTTATATGTTTCGAGGTTTATCTAAAATTCTCAAAATTACTTTCTATGCTTCGTTCGCGGCGAAAAAAAAAACGGCCCTGGCTCAGGCGCACCACATCATTAAAAGTTGCTGTATACGCTAGGCCGATATAGTCTCAAAAACTCAACACAGTTTGAGCACTTCCCTTTTAGGGCTGCTCAGTTCCACATCATTTCAAAATATCGTCGATTTTTCACAACAGAATGCAGTAAATGTTAGCTGTTCTTCATACTTTATTTAGTTTGATTCATGTCATGCCACGAGTTACACGCGTGTCCGATGCATGCCATCATGCGCGCGACATGTTGGTGAGCTCTCAGCGAGGTGAATGTCAGACTGACAAGATCCTTTTGAATACGAAATACGTTTGAAATATCTAAGATCCAGACCTATATTGCGAGAAATAAGCAAACCTCGGGAAGACTCCATGCAGATATTGCCAAAAGAATGAACAAACGTGTAATTCTGAGATCTGATGGGATAGCATACGGTACGGTACCCAAAATGGCCGGCTGACTCGATTCGCCAAACAACAACGACAGATTACGCGAGTATCAGAGCTGTCAAAATTGTATTGTCGATCATTGCTGCGGCATGTATGGCTGCTGACAATTATAGCTTGCAGTCCGATGCATGTATGTTGACAGAATGATCGTCTCGCAGCTATCTATGTTGTTGTTGCTCTTGTAGTAAGACTTTATCAATGGGAAAAATAGTTCACTGACGTCACGACCAAGTTTAGTAATTTATTTTCTCACGTTACATGTATTATCCAATCAGCGTGTTTGAAACCGTTATTCGATAAATATGTCATGACCATATGCCCCTAATAACACCGCAGTTATGTGATAAATATATATATGTATTATTGTAGTCTTGGATGTGCAAGTATACCGCTTCAGTTAGAATCGTCCTCTGAAAACGAGCGATCACAATCACATGTTCGCTCGACATTTGCCACCTGCCGCAAAAAAAGCCGCAAAAATAAAAAAAAGCTGCAATTTTTTTTTGCTGATTACGGCAGGGTGATCCGTAGTAACGCTGAACATGAAATCGCAAAAAATTGCTGATTACGCCAGGGTGATGATGATCTAATGTTGGGCGTTCCAATGCTGAATTGCAACAACTCATTTTTATTTTATCCCTTTTGTCCCGTTAATGTAATTAGTGATTGCCACCAAACACTGACAAATTTACCTCTGCTACGTACCTGAAACAGACAGCCTGGACACGGAGCAAATTTGCAGTGAACCGATACAAATGTCCTTTCAATGTCGGGTAAACATTGACATCTTGACATAATATTATTTTTCTTTTGGACCCAAATGCCGCAATTCAATACCAAGCATACTAAACTAACGTGCACTCTCTAAAAAAAGTTGAGTGAAATTTCACTCAAGTAAGAGTGGAAATTGATCCCATCCAATACTTGAGTGAGATTTTCACTAAACTTGAGTTACTTTTCACTCAACTTGAGTTAAATGCACTCCATTTGAGTGACATTCATTCCAGCATAAGAGTGGAAATTGATCCCACTGAAGTTGAGTGAACTTGAGTGGTTCTAACTCAAGTTGAGTGAAATGTAACTCAAATTCAGTGAAAAGTAACTCAAGTTCAGTGAAAAGTAACTCAAGTTTGATGAACAGGTACATTTCACTCAAACTTAAGTGGAACAGTTCACTCAATTTTTTTAGAGAGTGGGAAGAACAAACATTCTCCTGTCGTTAAGTGCAGGTTTATCGTGTCTCGAGACATTACAAGAGTATATCGAATGTATATGTTATATTTTCAGACTGTCGGATCCAGTTCCAGTACCAGATCAATCACCTGACAGACATGGCCTGCAGTAAGTTTCTAGAAGACAAATGGAAGAAGGCATTTCGGTTCTTCGACATCGACAACGATGGATACGTCACTGAAGGAGACTTTGAAATTATAGCTGCATACATTTCCAAGAAAACTGGAGCTACGGAAGAAGCGAAAGCCAAAACGAGAGATGAGTATGCGAAGGCGTTTAGATGTATACAGCCGGATCCTTCGATGAAAAAATTATCTAAAGAGATGATGGTCCGTGGTAACGCTGAATTGTATAAAGATATCGAGAATATGAAGAGTGTCAATGTGGCCTTCCACTCTGTTATATTCGACAACCTTGATATAAATAAAGATGGCCGGATCTCTTATGAAGAGCTAAAGATTTACTATGAAGGTCACGAGATCAAGGACGAACGGTTTATCAGGAGGGTTTTTGATCAACTTGACGACAATAAAGACGGATATATTGATCGTGATGAGCTGATCAAAGCTGGAGTTCAATATTGGACATGTTCAGATGAGAGTGACGGCTACTCGTTCATGTACGACTTACCAGAGGTAGACTAAAATTTAAGGTAAAAACGCAATACCTCGACCAAGATGTATCTGAAACGGGCTATATTTCGAAGACATGGCCGTCTCCATTATTCAAAGCGACATTTGAAAGTTTGTATGCGAACGTAACCTCGCGGCGTGTATCAATAGCCAAACACCCAGGAAGTCAAGTTTTCATATGGGACAGGTCTAATGAATTGCTATAATGTTACAAACTGTGAAATTATATACGCAATTCGTTCAAAGACAATTTAACTCGGTCGTGAACACCGAAAATTCGGTAGGCTGGATCCTTTCAAAGAGAAGATATGAATACCGATGTAAATAATGTGATTTATTCACTCTCCTGACCATGTATGCTGAAACTGGAAAAAAATAAAAATAAATAAACAGTAGACTCCTGCCATACGCTCGTCGTATGACGTGATCGTGTGATTATGTCCACCTGTCCGTCCGTTTATATGAATGCTAACTCTAGCTTCTAGCTGATGTTTTTATGCCCGCCAGTAGTATACAAAGCGTAAATGGAGGCCAATTTCACCCGGATGTAGAGGTAATTTGTGGCGGGAACGTGGCGTAAGTAGAGGTCAAGTGCCGGCCATGTTGGAAAATGGCGTTTTTTTGGTGCGGCCATTTTTAAAATCGAAAAAAGCGTAAATGGGTGCCAATTTGAGCCCTATGTAGAGGTAATTTGTGGTGGTTATGTGGCGGTGAGGGGTCATCAAGTGCAGTATAGGTCCGGCAAAGAGGGGATGTATTGAGACTGTATTCATCCGCGTTGGAAGATGGCCGTGTTTTTAGGAGGCCATGTTGGAAAAGGGGGCGTGTTTTTAGGCGGCCATGTTGGAAAAGGGGGCGTGTTTTTAGACGGCCATGTTGGAAAAGGGGGCGTATTTTTAGGCGGCCATGTTGGAAAAGGGGGCGTGTTTTTAGGCGGCCATGTTGGAAAATGGGGCATGTTTTTAGGCGGCCATGTTGGAAAAGGGGGCGTGTTTTTAGGCGGCCATGTTGGAAAAGGGGGCGTGTTTTTAGGCGGCCATGTTGGAAAAGGGGCCGTGTTTTTAGACGGCCATGTTGGAAAATGGCGGTGTTTTTAGGCGGCCATGTTGGAAAAGGGGGGGGGCGTGTTTTTAGACGGCCAATCTGACTGACCTGACCAGCCTGCCTGCCTGCCTGCCTGCCTGCCTGCCTACCTGCCTGTTTGGAAGATGGCGGTGAAGACATATAATAATAATAAAGATACCATATAGGTGTTGTACGATCTTATTATGACGAGTCTAGCATCAGTGCCACCCCAGGGTTGAGCGTTTATTGTCCGATATGTCTCCGCAAAAAATAAACAAACAAAATGGCGGCGCTTGCTATGGGGATTCCCTTTTGACATCACGACATCGATCGCGCTGCCCTCTGGAGGCAAGGAAGACAACTTCTGACTGGGCGAACCCTCTGTAGGACAAATGCCGGGTCATCTCCCCTGATTCGAACATTTGCGTCTTTACGGGGAATGCCTGTATGATGTATAGGGGTGGTCATTTTGGTCTTGTGGATTTTACTATGGGTTGTGGTTCGTGAAGGGGCATCTGATGGGCTGGGTGTGGGGTTGAAATATCGGCATTCTGCGCATGCGCGGTGGCCCAAGGGTATGGAAATAGACATTTTGGAGCTAGGAGAGTTACTAATGGTCCAATGGGGTCATATGAGGTATCAATGTGAAGCATTCGTGAAGGGGCATCTGATGGGCTGGGTGTGGGTTGAAATATCGGCATTCTGCGCATGCGCGGTGGCCCAAGGGTATGAAAATAGCCATGTTGGAGCTAGGGGAGCCACTAATGGTCCGATGGGGTCGAGGGAGGTATCAAAGTGAAGCATTCGTGAAGGGGCATCTGATGGGCTGGGTGTGGGGTTGAACTATCGACATTCTGCGCATGCGCGGTGGCCCAAGGGTATGAAAATAGACGTTTTGGAGCTAGGGGAGTCCCTAATGGTCCAATGGGGTCGAGTGAGGTATCAAAGTGAAGCATTCGTGAAGGGGCATCCAGTCATGGGTGGGTGCATGTAAAAAAATTTCTGAAAAAAAAACGGAACACGGACTTTATCGAAAAATCCGGGAAAATGCCTATATGGGGTATGGGGGTATATAGGTCGCCGGGCTTAACGGGGCTTGCCTATCAATAGAGTTATCTCCCCCTAGTTCCAGGGTGGGTGTATGTAAAATTTTTCCTGAAAAAATACGGAACACGGACTTTATCCTAAATTACGAGAAAATGCCTATATGGAGTATGGGGGGTATAGGACCATCCTGGGAAACCTACTTCTCGACATTTGCGGTAGGGTTGTTTGGATTTGTTTTCTTAGTCTCGTCATTTAGAACATTATAGGAAGTGTCCCGGAGCGAAACGGTGAAATTTTTGAAAAAGTACGATATAGCCCATATAATCCCATACTGGGGGTATAGGACCAATGTTTGTCCCCCTGGGAAACCTACTTCTAGACATTTGCGGTAGGGTTGTTTGGATTTGTTTTTCACGTCTCGTCATTTAGAACATGATAGGAAGTGTCCCGGAGCGAAACGGTGAAATTTTTGAAAAAAGTCACCGAGACCCATATAGACCCATATAGTTCCATACTGGGGGTATAGGACCAATGTTTGTCCCCCTGGGAAACCTACTTCTAGACATTTGCGGTAGGGTTGTTTGGATTTGTTTTTCACGTCTCGTCATTTAGAACATGATAGGAAGTGTCCCGGAGCGAAACGGTGAAATTTTTGAAAAAAGTCACCGCAGCCTGGATAGGCCCATAGGCCTATACTGCATGGCTATGGGTGTATAGGTCCATACGGGGTGGACATGTTGGAGTCTATGTGGGCCACTAATGGTCCGATGGGGTCGAGTGAGGTCTTATTGTGAAGCTCTCATGCAGGAGCACTTGACTACACTAATGGTTCGTACGTTGTCAATAGTCTGCGCATGCGCAGCCTGGTCGTAGTATAGAAAGCAGGCATTTTTGGGGGTGTGTGTGGGTGTGTTTGGGTTAGAGATGCACCGCTATGGGTCCGAATGGGACGTGGAAGGTGTCAAAGTGAAGCTTGTGTGGGGTAGAGTCAGAATGGCGTGGTTTTAAATGCAAGTCGCGTCAATCTGCGCATGCGCAGTTGATTGTAGTAAGTAAAGTAGCCATTTTGGGGCAGTGAAGGAAGGTATTTGGTGTAGAGAGGAACCATCCTGGTCCGAATGCGTCGTATGAGGTGTCGTCTTGTAGCAACGTCCGCCAACGCCAAGCTTAACGCTTCAACGCCCTGGTGAAATAGCTCAGAAGTTCTGATTTTCTAGATATTCCATGGAATTGTCACTAATTCTTCGAAATGCAGTGACGCCCGTCAACGCTCGTAGTTACGCCTTAACGCTCTAACATAACGCCTTGACGCCATGATATAGACCGGAGAGAGAACAACAACAACAACAACAACAACGATGACATATGAGAGAACAACAACAACAAGAAGTTTTTTCATATAGTTTATTTTCCCCAATGTTACAGCATACCCAGGCTGGGGGAGCTGCCCTGGGTATGTTTAGTATGTTCACAGCAAAACAAATTGATATATCAAACACCATGTTTTATTATTTAACGCACCGTCACATTAGGTACAAGTGTTTACTGAGCTCAAGTCAACGATCAGCATGTAGACATAGAGAGTATGTGCGGCATGTTATGGTATTCATCAGTGCGCGGGTGACGCATTCAACCGATGGCGGTGGTCGGTCAGCTTGGTAAGGAAAAACGTGACATTGGTTACCCTTTCTACCACCCATTGTATGTTGGGGCGTTGACGATGTGCCCATCTCAAGGGTTCCACGGTGTCCAGTATCTCCAGCATCGTCTCTAGTGACCTCCGGTTAATGATGGTGAACGGCTGGTCAGACACATAGATATTATTGCCGGGATAATAATACCGTAACTGGCCCGTCTTTTTGTGAGGTAAGATGTACTCGAAAGCGACATTCAATTTGAAGGCCGTAGTTTGATCTTTGAAGATGGCTTCCACGTTGCTGCGTAGACGGGTGCGGTTGGTCAGTGGAAAATTGTAAATATCTTGAATAGGGCCATGAGGGTGGAAACAGTGCCGTGTCATGGACCAATGGCGCCGATCGATGTCACTCACTGGATGGTTGTCCTGTAAGAGATCGCCCAGAAAATGTTCGATGTTGTCAGGCGTATGCCTCTAAACCGTAACGCTGGGGTCCGGCTGGATATCCAGGCTCTTCTGAACTGTGGGTATAGGCGGGCTCTCCTTCATCGCATCACCATTGGCGTTCGTCTCCCCGGGCTTATCTTCACTGGGTCTGACCTTCCGCGGCTCCTCTTCAGTAGGAAGTTGTCGCTCATGCCATGGTACCGGGGCATGAATCAACCGTTGGTATCGCAGCAACTGACTGCGTCGTTTGAAGCGTTGACCACAATCCTCGCATGGACGCTTGCGTCGCCCATGAATTGAACGTTCGTGGCGCAGTAACTGATCCTCCCGATTAAATGACCCTGCGCAGGTTATACAAGTATACCGTGCATCGTTGTGGGTGGAGGCCTCGTGGCGCCGAAAATTATCTAGACGAGTAAACTGCCTCTGACAAGTTGTGCAAGTGAACATCTTGGTGGAATCGCCCAGAAAATGTTCGATGTTGTCAGGCGTATGACTCTGTACCGGGGCATGAATCAACCGTTGGTGTCGCAGCAACTGACTGCGTCGTTTGAAGAGTTGACCACAATCCTCGCATGACCCTCATACATACCTCAATGCAGGCGCAGACGCGAAGTGCCCGGATGTAACTATGACGTCACTTCCGGTTGGGTTGAAAGAGGCGTGGCCTTTGGTACATGTCTAGACTTGGTGGTGTGTGTTGATGTACTGGGGTTTTTCCCCACAATGGTGGCTAATGTCGGCCTAGTCGGCCATGTTGGAAAATGGCGGCATTTTAGTCGGCCATGTTGGAAAATGGCGGCGTTTAGTCGGCCATGTAAGTCGGCCATGTTGGAAAATGGCGGCATTTTAGTCGGCCATGTTGGAAAATGACGGCATTTTAGTCGGCCATGTTGGAAAATGGCGGCATTTTAGTCCGCCATGTTGGAAAATGGCTGGCGCGATTTAATGAGATTTTGGCCCCCATGAAGTGCGGTTTGGAAAAATGAAATATCATGTACGAAAGAAAGTTTTCAGCTAGCGTAAAGTATATTGTCTTGTCTTATGCTCTGAGTATTTTGTAGATCCTGGTTGTTTAATAGATGCATCTTGAAGTAGTGGATTGGTACAAAATCGTCTATTTTGAGGTGAAAACAGCACACTTTTCTCTCCGTAAACATATGAAGCCAGTCGAGTTCAGCTCGGTTTTCGTACGTGATATTTCATTTTGGCGAACCGCACCTCATGGGGGCCAAAATCTCATTGAAATGTGCCAGCCATGTTGGAAAATGGTGGCATTTTAGTCCGCAATTGACGGTTGAACGTCGACTGTGCGTGTTTTTGGAAATACGCTCGCTTTTATAGACAGTAACGCCCGTCAACGCTTAGCTTAACGCTTCAACGGCCTGGTGAATTAGCTCAGAAGCTCTGATTTCCATGGAATTGACACCAATTCATCGAAATGCAGCGACGCCCGTCAACGCCCGTCGTTACGCCTTAACGCCCGTCTCAACGCCTTAACGCCCGTCTCAACACCTTAACACACTTTCTTAACGTTTTAACGTCGTTTAATGATGCGTTCAAACAAATGTTGCTTTTGTGCTATTGCTCTGACATACGCCGCTTTCCAGTACATCTTGGATCCGTCATTTTGGAGCCGCCATGTTGGATCCACCATTTTGGAACCGCCATCTTGGATATGTCCCATAATACACCGGGTCAAAATACTCGCTTCTGATCGGACGAGAGCTCTGTGACGGATTTGAAATACTCGCTTCTGATTGGTGTACGTCGCTAAAGATGACCGGAACTGACCTTTGACCCCGGCGCTCACTTTCAAAAATGTTTTTGACGTAATTTCTCTTCATGTTTGAACAGATATAATTAAATAGACTTGTCCAGAAAACCTATCTTTCTGGTGAGGGATAAATGAATTTTCCACTGGTAGCGCAAGTGAGTGAAAAGAAATCATCTTTGTTACACCTATTCCGTCCATCAAGCCGTCCTCTCATTTAGTTAACATGGAGAAGAAATTCACTGAACGACAACTTTTAAATCAAATTTTGAGGTAATTTGCAAAAATAATAAATTATATTAATTTACATTATAGGAAAGGTGATACATTAGAGAAAGTCTGTATAGGTAAATATATTCCAGAAAACCAATATTTATCACTTATCTGCCTGTGACACTGGACATTTAGTCCCGTTGATACTATGGAATGACACTGTTCCATATTTTTAGTGATTTTACGTTCAGTTGCACAAAATATCAACTGTTTTCCAACACTCGGCCTATATCTCCAACGTTAAAAACTTCGGATTTGGTACAAACAGGACGTTCACGAAAAGCTGCGCAGTTGCAAAAAAAAAAAATGAAAACGCGATAAAGTCTATTATCGCCGCAGTCTGACCGGGTACATTTGTGTGCTTTTCAGCTGAATCTTGCTACGTATTAAATTCTTTGAAGTATGCGTTGTCATTCGATAATCGATCCTGAATTTGAACCTTTTCGCTCTGGTGTATCATCAAAATGGGACGAAGAAATTTTCGCAACACTGACTGCATTTTACTGGGGTCCAATTTTCGATGAAACACTTTCATGTAAAACTAAAATTTATGTCTACTTGTTTTGTCAATTACAATGATACCATTCATCTATAAATATGCGATAAATAGATTATGATATACCCATTTCCATATCGCCCTGGAATCAGCCATCGATCTCTATATCAGCCCTCGGGCTTTCGGCATGCTGGGGGTCCCGAGCTGATAGCAAGGCCGATATGGAAATGGGTATACAATAACATATATGTTATTAATCGATTGTTTTCGTATTGCCTTCGTATTGACCTGAGGGTCGCCGTATTGGTCCGAGGCCGCAGGCCGAGGGCCAATACGGTGACCCGAAGGTCAATACTAAGGCTATACGAAAACAATCGATTCATAATATTTTTATTAATTGACATTTACTGGCCGTGTTCTTGTTTTTCCGAGCTTGAGTGGCAGCATCCGTTTCTTGATCTGTAACAGGTTTAAATCGTTTTAAATCGTCTCCACATATCTCCTCAAGCTCTAAGATTCCGCCCACGAACCCTTGAATAACACGCTCTGCGCTCACCATCGCGCTGAACAAACAACACTGCTGTCGTCTGTTTCTCCAGTGGACAGTCCTTACTGCTAGTTACGGCTGCACTCGTTGACCTCGGCCAATACAAGATTCAACCCGGCCAATACAGCTTTCAACTCGGCCAATACAACTCGGCCAATACAAGTCGGGTTCGACATGACGTATGGACAGGCCGTTTTACACTGTATTCGGGTAATAACATACACAGTCAATTAATAATCTCTATTTGTTATATTTAAAGGTCAACCCAAACGATCTGAGGTCAAAAATATGGAAAAATAGTCCTTTCGATTCTGAAAATAATGATATTTTTTTCATAATTTTGTGCAGTCTGGTTGGCGAGATATTGCCGTTTGAAAGGTGAAAATCGCTCTCCTGACAATTCCAGCTGTGACGTCACGGAGGGACAGCCGTCTTGTGTTCTCTATGTTAAGCCGTATACCACAGTCATAAGTAGCTGCTGATTTCTGGAGATTTTCGGAGTATCGGGGCATCATTTGTTAAATATGCCGCGACGTTGTGTTGTGGGAGGTGGCAGTTTTACTACAGATGACGGTGTTAGTATTCATTTGTGGCCTAAAGACGAGAAAATCGCTGCAAATTGGACAAAATTTGTGCGCAACACGAGGGTGTGGAAATAGGGCCCGAGTCAGTACTCGTATAATTTGCTCGGCACATTTTGACAGAAAGACATCATTCGAGGGCCTCTACAGCGTAGCAGTTGAATTCGAGTACAAACCAAAACTAAAGAGAACAGCTATTCCAACTATCAAACCTAAGAACAATCAGAATGTGACGGCAAAGAAATCGGACAAGGAGGATCTATCACAGACATCGGCTGAACGAACCTAGCCTGCAAGCGAGGCCTCGGGCAGGGAGACGGCTGTACATGCCCTGTTCGCTCTCGCGTCCCCGATGAACGCCCAGAATGCTATCCATGATGTGGCATTTGTTGCTTGAGTTAGACTGGATGAGTCTCTATTTCATATATACTATTTAATAATAATAAAATGATCTTTCATAAATATATACACGTTTGATAAGTAAATAAATAAAAAAATAAAAAGTCGTACAGTGATCGGGCAAACCGGTCGCCTTTTAATGTTTTTTTTTCCTGAACACCAATTGGAGTGAATGGCTGTAGATACAGAAGTGATAATAATACTTTCATAATCCCTTGACATTTGAGATTGTGGGAATATCATTCGATTTCAATTTAATTGACGTAATTTGTCGAAAATTGAGCAAATGTGAATGCCGATCCATCACGTCGGTTCGACACTCACTCACCACGGCTTACTTTTCGCCATGAATGTCCAAAGTTTTTTTATCAAACTATATAATTCTGAAATTGGTATTTCATGGGGATTATGGGAAAACAAACAAAATTCAAATCGGACGTATATCAGTATAGTTATCAACAGTTTACTGTCCATACTGCCGAATCCCGGAGTTTATCCCTTCGAAAAGGCCGCCTCGGCCAGTAACAACAACAACAACAACCCAGACGTGCTCGTTCTTTACAGTTTGAAATATATGGACATTTGGTCTTATAGATGACGATGATAAGGTTTCCAGTCAAGTTGCGTACCAATCTGTATTCAACAAACGACCTCTCCGAATCATGTCGTCGTCGAGTTCCACGTTGTCAGAATGGTTGTCACGGTCAGAATCGGAGCCGTACGGCTCAAATTGATAGGGCTGAATTCCGCCGTTGGTCTTCAAACAACTGTTAATTTGCCATCATCCTCCTCTATGTCTATTTCATCTTCGTAGCGAAAAATATTTCCATCTAAGGAGCTGATATCGCTCGAATCGACATCTGAATAGGAGCTCTGACTGCACTCGCTTTCCATGTTATCCGCTGTTTTCTTCTCAGGCAATTGCCCTGCGTGACGTCATCAACCCAGCTGTGAAAGTGTGAAAAAGCCCACTTTGCTCCCATATTACGTGTGTTTCTGATCAGATTAGAATTTTTTCATTATTTTTTTCATACAAAGTGAAGTATGAACTATGATTTTTAAGGATTTTTAGACCAAAACAAAATCCGTTTGGGTTGACCTTTAACAGTGATACCTCGGGCCATAGTAAATTTGCATCGGCTGGCGAGCCGTCATTAATATTGAAGATTAAACAATTTGAAATGAAAAGTTGGTAAATTTTCTCGGGGTTGACCTTGACAGAAACTTAACACGCAAATGACACGTCGATCAAATTTGCGGTAAATGGCTGGCCTTCCAAGCATTTAGATCAAATGATCAAACATTTAATTTATACGTCTTTCATTTTGAGCAATACACGGAAAATTGAGAAAAACCAGAAAAGGGCTTAAGCCTTCTTTGTAACTAATTTACATCTCCCCACGCCTACCACGCCACTAAAACAGGGGAGACAAAAAGTGGAATAGCCAATCATAGTTACAAGGTTCTTAACAATCTTTCTCCGGAGAGTTATTCACTCCCCGCAATCATCATTATGACATGAGGATTGCAGGTTATCTAATTTTACCCAGAGTTAAGTTTTTAAACGCTTGATGGAAATCTGGAGTGGCTTCGAACAATGTAACTGTGCACTCACTAAACAACTTTGAGTGCACTGCTTAATATCTGTGATAAACAACCATTTTACTATTTGTAATATCTTGACAGTATCTCTTTGATCAGAATTTTACGTCATTTTATTTTCACTACGCGAGTGTCTGTTCTTATAAGCAATATGAATGTTTGCTTCCATACTGTTTTTTTTATATATTTATATTTTTATATTGTTAATCTTATTCTTTGCATTTGATAAATAACTATTTAATATCTGTAATCTCTTACAGCAGAATTATACTATTCGAGTACTTCATTATATTTTCGCCATGTGAATGTCAGTTCTTACTATGTAATATGAAAGTATGTTTCCATACTTTTTATATATTTACATTTTTTTCTTCGACTGAGATAAAGAACTATGCTAATGCTGGTGCTAATGCAATTATATATATTAGGTCTTTGGATTATGGACGCGGAAATTCTTGAATGGACGACGGGTAGATATTGAATGACGGATTAGACGCTTGTATATTCTATACCTGAAATATCATAGCTGTATTTCTTAGATCGGAATTATACCATGGCGATACGTCATTTTATTTTCACTGTGTGAGTGTCAATTCTTGCTATGCAATGTGAATGTATGTTTCCATACGTTTTTGAAGAGTATTTAATAGGTTTTTTTATATTGTTTCAACTTGTTCGTCGGCGAAAGGTAGCCAGTGCGGCTTGTTCTTTGTAAACTTAATGCATACATCTTGATTGCTTGCTTGCTTGATTGTGTGTGGGAAGCAGAGGATGAAAGGCAATATTATGGATCTAGCTATTGGATTGGCATTAGCTTCACCTCAGTTCGAAATACAGCTCTGTACATATATGTGCTTTCGAAAGAGCACGGCCGGACGATACATCTTGGAAGCTACCTCCAAATACGTCAAGACAAAGCTCTATGTCTTTCTGATCCCTCTGGTACCTGCTCTCAGATAGAAACGGAAGTTTCCTGGATTCCAGATGTACATTTTGCACAAACATACACTCGGATATGTTATATCACCCACCTTCCACATGTATTTCAGTATTAACGATATATAGGGGTGTTTTTTTTTCAAATTTGTGTTTATTTAAATGTCTTTAGTGCTGCACTTAATATGCAAGAGACCAGCTCCTGGTAGGAACTGGGAAGGGAACTATTTCCTGAAATTCACGTTATGGTTTTAATCATTTTTTGTGATATATATGTATCTCCAAGCCATATTCTTGATTTCAGAGAATATTGCGAACTGACCTCTATGACAAGCGTTTGCTTGAAGACAAAGCTATACCACAATTTAAATTGATACCTTTCTTGGGAATGTGTGACTACTTGACTAAAACACAGAGCCTTAGATACTTTGATAAATATCCCAACTGAGCGGACACGAAAATCTCCATATCATATTGCAAATAAGAGAACTTCTCATTATCTTGTATCACTCTATTTGTATCTGGTATTATTGTTATTATTTTTTTATCACTTCTGACTCATTATTATTCCTCTTCATAGTTATAATTTTCGCATACCGATGTTTGATAGATAATTCGTTCATTTCCAGGGAGATGGATTATTCTGTTTCTTACGTTGTTTTGTTAAATACCCCTACCCGTGGGGTTCTCGGGCGTAAGAAAGGAATAGGATCCTACCCGTGGGGTTCCCGGGTGTGAAAAGGAATAGGACCCAGTGTCGTGGTATGACGGAAATATAGTTGAAAGCGACGTTAAATCATATTTACTCACTCATTCACTTTGTTATATACACAATTCTGTATTACATGTATTAGTTTAATAGCTTCATATAACCTCCATATAACCTATATGACCCGTAATGGGTTTGGAAGTTTAATGACATTCCCCATATATGGGCAAGGAAATACCGGCCTATTCACATCAACCACTTTAGCAATTAATTGTCTATTAATTAGCCTGATTGTAGCTTTAATCGTTGTTGCCAATCGACTGGACAATGCAGGGAATGTATGATGTGGTGCTCTGAACTATGACATATACCATGAATCCAAGGGCACATTGTTGAAGGATGTGTGTGACTTGTTTGACATGAATAACTTGAATTCGGCCAGGTCGATAAATATACGTGTCTCTGCAGACTGATCCATGCATGGGACGGTACCGAATGTTAGAAAAAAAAGAAAAAAATAAAGGAACAGAAACTAGTAAAAAAAAACAGTGGTCAAATATACAAAATCCAATATACAAAATACATGACTGATAGTGCATAACAAAGAACCGGACTGTTCATGGTCTGAACATAACTCACAGTTGAAGTCTCGAGCGGACCAAAAGATCCTCAAGATTAGGCGACCACCTATAACAAGTTCTAACTGATGGGAGTAATCCAGACAGTTTAAAATTGAGAACTTTGTGTTTTTTTCCGGATATATGAAGAAATCTGGCCAGCATTTGGAGAGTATTTTAAAATCACGGTAAGAAATTCCGTCCTCTTTTTACCTCCGTCGATCAGACGGAGGTCTAGGAGCGCAACGTGAAATCTCCCGCCAAATAATTGTCATATGGGGAACCCACGACTCACAGTATTTCCAATAGGGATCGTCATGGTTCCCGACGAAATCTTGAATCTTTTCTTTGGACACAAATGAATGTTTACGTCACAAAAGGTGTGTATCCTTTGCAGCGCTTCCACCGGGTCTCTTTATTCGAGGGTACTAAATTCGCGCGTGTACAGTATAGCTTCGCGCTGGTACAGATTGCCGGTTTTCGACGAAGACAAACCTGCGCTTTCATAAAAAGTAAATTTTCACAAAAGAAAAACTCGCATTCCAGATAGTATAATTGGAAACTTCCTCGAGAATCTCTGAATCGGCAAAAAGATAAAGGACGAGTGTCATTCACCAGGATGCGAGTCGGAAGTGAGAAGTCAAATTCAAAGTCAGAGGTCAAAAACGTAAAACTCCGAAGAACTCTCTCGGCTTTTTCTTTTCTTTTTTTTTAGTTGGGGGGTGAGGGTTGGGGAGATAGCGACTGAAAAAATATATCTTCCCATGCTTCAATCGTTATCTGTGAATCCGATCAACAACCTAGCCGGATAATCTGTCAAAAATTATCCGTCGTCTGGGTAAGGTTGAAGGGTCATCGGAAGCTCGAACTGTGATACAGGCAAAAACTGTTGTTGTTGTAGTCTGGAAAAATAACTCTGCCTCATGAGGCGCTCTCTCGGCTTTTTCTTTTCCTTTTGTTTGAAGATTGGTGGGGGGGGAGGGGAGATAGCGACTGAAAATATATATCTTCCCATGATACTTCAATCGTGCGCTCATGAATTCCACGGAAAAGCGGACATTGCTAAACAGCCCCTTTTCGCATAAAATTCACTCCACATTCTGTCGTAGACCCTATATTAGCATGCTGTTTGTTCTATTCGCTTCCTATGATCCCCGGGAACAAGCCAATAATAGAGAAGATGTGTTTTAATAGCGAAATATTTTTCCCGCAATTTTTTAACATGAAGAACTCGGGAAATTCTAAATTGTCAAAGAAGAAAAATTGCACTTTACTGAAAACTATACTATTTTGAAACATCTGCAGAAAAGATATGCATGTGGCGGGAGCTGTATACCTTAGTAAAAATAAGAGGTCAGAGTTTTAATTTTCTAAGTAGAAGAGATAAATTCACTCTAGGAATATTTTTTTGAAGAAAATGTGTAATTAATAAAGCACTTTTACCGATAAGATTTAAAAAGCGCACTCGTGATTCCATCACGATTTTTTGTCGATTCCGTCACGGACTAGATTTAACCCCTGGGATGATCCAGTCGCGTTTTTCTCACGATGAAACAAATCTTATCATCCTTGGGTACTGTATGTTAGTAAGAGATGTCATATAAGAATAGTCAGATTGAAACAGAGCAGCAAAAAAATAGACAAGCAACACTAGTCAAGAGTCATGTCCGTTTCAGGTGATTCCGTTACGAACATTTCGAAGCATGATTTACTGAAAATGCTGGATCATCTGTAGATTTTTTATGGATCCGTAAACAGATGTCATATAGAATAGCAAACTAAACTTGAAACTACATGGGTATGACCACGGAACTTCCGAATACATGACTTTGAATAAAGAAAAAGTCTTCCCAACGGTGAATCCGTCACGGTGGAATTCATGATCTGTGAATCCGATCAACAACCTAGCCGGACAATCTGTCAAAAATTATCCGTCGTCTGCATAAGGTTGAAGGGTAATCGGAAGCTCGGACTGTGATACAGGCAAAAACTGTTGTTGTTGTAGTCTAGAAAAATAACTGGCATGCACTCTATGGAGAAGGGCCTCGTGAGGCACAAAGTGCAATTTTTTGTTGTAGTTTATCTGCAAATCCGCTCAACTCGATGGGTATCTTTCACTTGTTCTCACAGTTGCCTGGCCTGTGTGATATTGGGTGGTCGAAGTCTACGTATAGTTTTTTTCAATAAATTATGGAAATTAATATAAACATATATTTTTTTAAATAGATTTTTTTATAAGTGTATTTCTCTTTCATCTTTGCCTCAATTAAAGTCATTCTTTAAAATGTGAAGCCGAGTTAATACAGTTTTTAATTATCTACCAAACCCTGTCCTCTATGACATAGAATAAAAGAGAAGTTGGGAATAGAACCGCTCAACACAGTCATTTCTAAACATCAAGTTGTACATAAGTATTTTTACTTACTCTGTACAAGCTGAGGGCATTTTTGTGGCTTTTGAAAATTTTGAGATTTTTGCGAGTCTGTCCATATTTAACTAAGCGACGTCCAAGCGAGCTAATGTACGCGCGTTATATTCATATCAAGTATGGTGCGGCTTGTGTTCAATGAGGCTTGGAATGTTTATACAATTAATTTTCTTCTCACTGTTACACAATAAATATTTGCTGCGTGGAATCCAGTCATTTGTTCCATAGGGGCAATATTCTCATCAGCCATCACCATTCAATGTGAATGTGACACATGTACAAGTCCATGGTCATTGATACAGTAAGGTGAAGGCGAAGGTGACCTGTAACACCAGTATACAAAATTATACCAAGCGCATTGAATCCTCATCATATGATGTTGAGACAGATCAGAACGAAGTGTCGATAAAATGAGGTGTGTTTTGAAGAGCATTCTCTCATCAATGATGATGCTATACTGTACACATACAAAATATGAAGTGTTGCTGTGTTGGGCCTATAGCACAAAATCACAAGCAAGTTGGTACAACTAGGCACACAGGGTCTCATTTCTGTCGGGCCCTCGGTGGCCGAGTGGTCTAAGGCGCTTCGCTGGTGACCACTAGCCTCACACCGCTGAACCGGCACGGGTTCGAGCCCAGCTGGTCCATGTGTGAAAGTTTGTCAGTTACTTGCTGAAGGGCGGTGGTTCTCTCCGGGTGCTCCGGCTTCCTCCACCAACCAAACTGACTGTCACCATATGAGTGAAACAAACTTGAGTGTGACATTAAGCCAAATTCCCTCCTCCCTCCCTCATTTCTGTCGCTAACGTGTTGATTTGGGTGAGGGGATCCTCTCATGGGGAGGTGTGGGTGGGATGGGGCCTAATGTCTCAAGCACTTTTCCAGGTTTTCCATCAATATACTGTATTCCATACCCCAATATTTCAAGCACGTCAAATGAAACAAAAATTATTTGCTGGGAATGTGACTTTCACGTCCCTGTCTGGACATGCTAGTGAGGAACCCTCAATCCCAGATTAATTACCATTGATGAAGCTAACGTCCAACAAATGCAAAATTGAGCTTGGCATCCGGCCGTATGTTATTCAGTGATGTATTACGCTACGGACCCTGTTGCCTCGACGGAGGTCTTTGCGCTCATCCAGCGCTTGTTAATAAAAGTGGCGGCTGAGGCTGGAATAGCATACTATTTTAACCTTTCTCAGTTTTCGAGCTGAATACCCTCGTTTGACGAGTGCTCGAGTGAGAATATTGCATGCCATATATAAATCGCAGTCATTGTTACAGATTCGACGAAATCTCAAAAAATTAGATTTAACTATGCCAGGGAAAGTATAATGAGGATGGAACGAGGTATGGTGCAGAAGCCGGTGGCTATCGGTGGGGTTGAAGTAAACTTTACTATCAAATAGCCCTGTGGATGCAAACCGGCTGCCTTTGTATATAACCACATCTAAGAACGGTATTGAGTGCGTCTGGACATTATATTGAAGCTGAATGCTGGATTCATGAGAGTTAAGTATTTGTGCGAATTCTTTGAATTCCTCTATGGTACCATTCCAGAGTCCAAAAATATCGCCAATATATCTGACCCAAAGCAAAGGTTTAATCCGACAAATGAGGAGAACTTTTTCTTCTCAATCAGCCATGTAAATGTTAGCATAGGCTGGTGCAAACCGTTTACCCATAGCTGTGCCCGTAATGTTCAAATATTGTTGACCATAAACTGAAATCGTTTCTATTGAGAGATATATCCAATAACTTTAATACCTGATCATCGTTCCTGGTTGGCGAAGGATACCTCGACAGGGCTTCCGAAATGATGTTTAAATCCTTCATCGGAATCGATGTTGGAGTAAAGGGACTCTATATATACGTCCATCTATATATACGTCCATCTATATATACGTCCATCTATATATACGTCCATGGTGAACAGAAGAACATTCTCATCATAACAATGCTCCTGGGTGATATTTCAGGTGAACACAGAATTGATTTACATGACCTTGGGCGGATAACCGAAAGAGGGGAAATACAGGGATATTTGTTCTGAGAAAATAAGGGGGAAATACTGGGAGAAATTATAAGTGTCTATATGGCACTGGATTATATGATCTTGGTTGGTAGCACACCAATGGGAAATATTCAGGTATTTCCTGTGGAAGCATGAGGGGCGATAAGGAGTAAAATTAGTGACGCAAATATGGGATTAGATAGCATAATATTGGGAAAATAGGCGCAATGCGCGAGCGAAAATACTGAGATATTTGAAGACATAAATTAAGGAGCTTACTAGACAAAATTCTTTAGACAGTCGGTTACTGGATCGTGTACGAATAAGCACACCTTGGGGGAAATACTGCGATATTACATTGAGAGCGAAAGGGACATACTGAATTCAGCGGTGTATATACAACTTTATCATATCTCAGAGAAGCATGTAGACTTTTGATTGGCCGACAGACCTCATGTGTGATGCTGTATTGTTAACTTGCTGGTCGAATATATATCGTATACCCCCGTCGCCAAGGGCAACGAACAGGTGTTCACTAGATTCCATCGTCTGCTAAACAAAATGGCTGAATCAGGCAAAAGTTTCGCGTCTCACACGGACGATAAAGTTGTTGAAAAGCGGGCTAATATTATTCCCAGCAACACAAAAAAATCGAACAAAGCGTCCGCCAGAACTTTGAAGAATTACCTGAAAGAGAAGGGACAGAGTGAAGAATTCGAAGGATTCTCGGCCGAGAGGTTAGCAGAGGTACTCAGTCATTTTTATTTGGATGCCCGAAAACAAGACGGAGAATTGTACAAAACATCCACTCTCGAAAACTTTCGACATTCTCTGAATCGTTACCTGAAGGCCCCACCGTATTTGAAAACTTTTGATTTGATTAGAAATTCGGAGTTTAATGAAGCCAACGAGTGCTTCAAAACCGCTTAATCAGCTGTTTTGTGAATTCGACAGCACCGCTGTCCCGCCCACATCGTGTGACATTCCCACAGCTATCTTGGTCGCCGCAAATCCCTCAGCGCCAATGTTCAATAACTGCACAATAAATGCAATCATAGCAATAGCAAATACCTATACTTCTGCCAAATTGTGCAGGACAGTTTGATTTTTCCGATTTTTCTCTCGAACTGTAAATTTAAGTCAGTTCATGTTGGTCCTTCTCCTGTGTGATGTTATGGAACATGACACAAGTGACACTGTCGAGTGACACGGTGTTGAATTATAGACAGAATGGAAATGTAACAGTTCACACGTGTATTTGAAACTTACATATCCACGCAACAGATGTGAATCCGGAACGGGTCTTTCGATGTATTTATTAACAAAAGGTATATAATCTAGATATTATACTCGTCGATGGCTATTAAATATTAAATATGAAATTGAGATTAAGCTTAATTTTCCAGTATTTTATACGCTTCTGATTTTCAGAATAGAACATAAGAGATGAAGCTGAATTTGAAGTTAGATTGTTCATTCTTTATCACCGAAGCCCACCGGTATTTCACACGGAAACCGGGTTCATTGTTCACGGATTACAGTATATGTTATCGTTATCTTTGCTCCTCCCTTAGTACGTTTTAAAGATGAGGATTGTAAAAATGATACATTTGTCTTTGTGTTCATTTTTTCCGGTGCATGCTGTGGATCGTTCTGAAACCAGTGCAAGTCCGATCGAAGTCCGTTCCATTATGTCGGCCTTGAAGTCCAAAGTGATTCTTAATGCTCTGAGATATGATAAATTCGTTATACATCGCCCTTCTGGGGTAATACGGGATTCGATTTGGTTTCTCTCGCCATATTTTTCCTCGGCTGCGCCTCGGAAAAATATGGCCAGAGAAACCAAATCTCATGCCGTATTACCCCGGAAGGGCGACGTATAACTAATAGTATGACATTGTATTCTATGATCTTAGGTGCACAGACGCAACGTTGGCAAATAGTGGGCTATTTCATCGACGAAAACTAGCGGGAATATACTAGGCGAAATTACTACGGCATTGGATTATATAATCTTGTATGAATAGACACAACGATACAGGAGTCTATATACAGACGGCTAACTACCACCGTAACTGAAGCTTCGAATGACATGTCAAATTACCCACTATTAGCCGCGCTTTCTAATGAACGTTCTCATCAGTCGATGGTATGAGTTGCAGTTTATGAAAATATCAGTAGTATGTTACATATATTGGAAAACAGAAAATATGGTGTGAATTGGCTCGTTATGTAGGAAATCTTGTTATATTGAGTTACAAAATTGGGGATGGTTTTATCACATATTTTAGCGTTTGTGGCAATGTATAATGTTATTTATATAGGACTAAAATACAAAATCTTTACATATGTAAATGAAGATTGGTGTAATTATACACACTCTACAGTGATTTGCTCAACATATTCATGTAGACCGATTGAACGTTTTTTTTGTGTAAACTGGTATGTATATAGACCGACTGAATACAGCATATTTGACGGAAGACACTTAGAGCATATGGCAAGCGGAAGTATGTTGCGCGCATGCTTTATAAACTTTAGCTGCTGCTGGCGGGAAATTGGATGAAAATGAGTGATGGCAGAGAACGTGAGTGTGGATGATCTTGTGGAGCAGATCCTGTCACACTGGCGATTCCAACAGCTGATGTAACAGACGAAAATTACTACCGGTAGATCATCATCATATAGTCCAGTTCCTGTGAACACATCATCAGCAACTGCCCCACCAACATGGCCATCCATCAAATGTTGCAGGCAGTATTTCGTTTTGGCGAAGTGGGGGCATCGGCTTCAAGTGACCCCCGCCCCCCGAAAAATAAAGAAAAGAAATAATACTATAAAGAAGAAACACACGCGAACGGAGGAGTACTCGACAGGCTAGGCCGTTCTTTCAGAGCGTAAATTGTATTGTTATTGCGGCTGCTTCTTGTCTGCTTCTCCCTTTATTTTTTATTAGATGATGCTGAACATTAATGATCTACCGTGTACACGTACTTTCCAGTAAATCAATCAATCAGTTTATTGTACAAGTTCATAGAGTAAAAAAGTAGGACAGAGATAGAACAGCAATTAAAGTGTAACAATAATAATTGATTCTTTTGTATCTGATAAACACGTGCATAGATCGCTGTCCGTGCATCAGCTGGAATCTGCACTCACATGTAAAGCAAGTCACCGCGTGAGTCGATTGGATCACGTCACGGTAGCTGTCGCGAGGGGAACTTTGAGATAGATCAATTTTTTTTTTCGCAGATGAACCTATATTGTGACATCACCGAACCAATTTTATCTTGAAATATGAAATGATAATATGAAATCAAAATTTGAAAAAGGAAATGTTTTTTTGGGTCAAATTATATTGGTATCAACCTATTGTTAGGCAAATTTTGCACAGGAGAATACCACATGAATTACAAAGCCTTTAAACACATTTCATCTAAGGATAATATCGCAGAGACATAAACATCGAGAGAGGCCGTATGGTCAATCCTGTCTCCCTGCTGGATCCTAGACTGTGCAAAGTTCAATTCTTATTGGAATATCCAAACTTGAATCAGCTGCGGAATACTTGATAAATCCAGCCCTGCAATCTTGTTCAGGATTATCCCAACTGAACGGAAACGCTAAGTTTATTTACATGGTGTCTGCATGTGAGTCCATACCCTACTGCAAATAACAGAACTTCTCGTTATCTTGTATAATTTATTTTTATCTAATATTATTTATTTGTTTTATTGATCTCGTCTGACTCATTATTATTATTCTTCATGGTTATAATTTTCGCATACCAATCTTTGATAGATTATTCGTTCATTATTAGTGAGACGGATTGTTTTGTTATATACCCAATGCTGTATTACATATATTAGTCTAATAGCTCCATATAACCTCTAAGTAACCTATATGACCCGTAATGGGCTTGAAAGTTTAATGAAAATCTCTCAACTTGAGAACGGAAATACCGACCCATTCACTTCAGCCACTTTAGTAATTTTCTAGTAACTAGCCTGACTCCGGATTTAATCGCTGTGACCAGCACCGGGCAATGCAGGGAATATATGATGCGGTGAGTTGAACTATGACATAAATCATGAACCCAAAGGCACTTTGTTGAAGGATGTTTGTGACTTTGTTTGATATAAATAACTTGAATTCGGACAGGACGATACATATGAGCATTTCTGTGTACTGATCCACGCCTGGGGCGGTGTCGACTGTATAGCTGTTCCCTCTGCACGTAGATATTGTAAATCACGTTACCGATTTGGATTGTATGCTATACATATTTTACTTTAAACTGTGTATATCTGGGGACATATATACGTACACTTCCCCGTGTGTATCTTTGCCATATACATAACATTTTCTCTTACAAAAAAAGTATATACAAACCAACTGTTAATAAACATTTACCTTGAAGTGTGTATATATGGAGATATATATGTGTACACTTCCGCGTGTGTTTCTTTCAGAATATACTTAATTTTGTTTTTAACAAGAAATATATACGAACCAACGTTTAATAAACATAAATTTCCTTTGGTATACCATACATGCGCAATGTTTTCGGGTATATCACACCACTATATCACACTACAGTGCTTTCTGGTATGGATATGGTTTCGCTACAGTTGTTTTTCAAAGGAAAAGCCCTTCGGGCTTAACAATACCAGGCCTCGCGGTGGGGGGCAAATGACCCCATGACCCCCTACCAAACTTTCTGGGCTATCTCCAGAACGACAACAAATTGAGAGCTGACACTCTGTGACTTTATAGTGGGTCATATTGGGGTCATTTTGAGCCTATTTGCATAACCCCTGTAGATTCAAGATGAGTAAATTCAAGATGGCGGCCACGTGGGGTACCAGAAAAGTGATGTTTTCGTCATTTTTCTTCAAAATTTCTGCTTTTCCGCGAAGAAAAGTGACCAAAAATATTTTATTTCACATCACATTAATATTTACTAATTTATCATGCAGTTTTTTAGGAGAAATTGCATAAATGAAAAATAAAATAAAAATCTGATAAAAAAGTCGACCAAAATGCCGTTTTTGAACATGACGTCACCGTGACGTCACCAAGGCGTTCATCTAGGATTTTTTTACATCATGTACAAAAACGGCATTTTGTGGTCGATTTTTCGGTCAGATTTTTTTAATTTTTCATTTATGCAATTTTTCCTAGAAAACTACATGATGTGAAATATAGCATGACGCCAGAACAACAACTTTTGAACAGTTTGGATTTCTGATTAGTTTACACTCCTCTGCTGTGGGGAGAACTAAAATTAACAGCTAGGAAAAGTTCACGTATCTTGGACATATCTCAAAACTATATAAGAATATCAGGCAGATTCAGTTGATAAATGTAAATTGCTCTGTTGCCCAATTATTGCCACAAAAGTAAACGGTTTCCAGGTTGAAATGCGTACACACCACGTGACTACCAAATTGCGTATATATATATACGAGACCTATTGGCTGTACTGTCATTACAGCCATTAGTATCAGCGGACAGGTCTGTGAACGCAGAAGCACAGCATATTTCTTGCCGAAGAAGTTTGCAATGAAAGAAGTACAGATGTTGAAGTACGTGTTGTTTTTGCTGTTCGCTGCCGTAACTTACTCTTCAGTCCAGAAGAGATGCTGTACCGATGGCCCTGAATGCTGTGTCCCTGATCAGTTTGAAGGTTTAATCGGTGATATAAAAGGACATGTGAACGATGATATGCCTGAAATTTCCTCGGTAAGTAAAATGCCTTTGTACTCTGTTGGTTGGTTGACACAAAATTGTGCACCCATCTTTCAAATGGTCGTAGCTACTACTGGTCCTAAAAATCGGGCGCAACTCTACGAGATAGTCCGATTCAGGTGTCGTTGGATGGCGAAGGGCGAAAAGACACACCAAAGAGTAAATCAGTAAACAGGACTAAAACCCCAAACCTAACTGTGATAAAGGAGGAATATGAGATGATAATTTATTGAAAGACATTTCGATGTCACATTATATAAATCCAGACTTAGATGTCAGAATTATGATGAACTGGTAAGGGATGAAGTAATTGGCAAGTTTGAAAACATGGCGAAATTAGGCGATGCTGAAACGGATAGACTTGAACAAAAAATAGAAAATAAAATTTAAAAAATTAAGCTATGCTCTAAAGGACAGGATTTAAGTCAGTCCTCTGGTTCAGAAGGACTGACCTTCGATTCACTAACCCCGACCCCCCCCCTCCCCACCGAAATAAAAAACAAATGGAACGAAATTAAACAGTTATAACTCAATTTTAAACTGAATCAGTCCAGATGAACTCACTGGGTGAAAAATCAACTTTCCTTTCTCCTGAATCTTGTCTAAGACTGCCTGGAATATGTCACAATCCTGGTTTACGGCACGTACCGTAAACTGGATCTGGATCTTTGCTGGTACCGGTATATGCCGGTGTAGTCAGACATGTACTCCTTTGAACTGATGTTGAAACTTATCCTGTCTATCCGAAATAAAGTACAGAATTCTGATCATCGGTGCGTATATTTTCTTGAACAGTCTAATTGGTATCAGGATATTCATATATTTTGGATCGTGACTTTTCAATGCTTATCTAGTTTCGAGATAAACGTCCTCCCTACCCACATTTACTTCACAGACACTGTAAAAAAGAGGAGACATATTCAACGTTTCATTTTGAGATGGGTATCATGTTAGATGTTTCATAATGCTACATGTTTCACCCTATTTTTCCATAAAAACATGTCTCATAGACGTAACGATGCAGGTATTTGCGGGCTGTGACATGTTTCACTCGCATTACCGTCTCACTATAACGACCCGAAGAGCTGTTTGGAACATCAAAGCTAAAACACGTGCAACCGTGTCGCAAAAACGACAAGAATCGCAGGGTAAAAAAGGAATAGTGACATCTGAGCTTTATGAATCTGCGAAAAAGATATGATTACCACTAGCTTCCAAATATT
Organism: Hanleya hanleyi; assembly: GCA_036873755.1. Taxonomy (NCBI): domain Eukaryota; kingdom Metazoa; phylum Mollusca; class Polyplacophora; order Lepidopleurida; family Hanleyidae; genus Hanleya; species Hanleya hanleyi. The sequence continues at coordinate 142,697 of JAVTVY010048576.1, read as the reverse complement.
TATTTCTGGTCTGTAGCGATCGTGAAGATATCTGACAGTATTGAAGATTCACAGACCGACCAATTTAATTGAATTATTTTGCATCAGAATTTAACTCTACCAGAGCATCCCATCCGCCCCCCCCCCACCAATATGTTTTTGTTCTTTGGGCAAGAGGGCTGAAACTTCTCAGATATTAACCAATTCCATGTATCTTTAAAAAAAAGAAAAAAAGAACAAAACAAAATTAAAAAACAATTGCAAGATGGCTGCAAAATGACTTCACAAATTCTAAATATGCGGTTTTGGTAGACTTTTAAGTCAGATTTTCCGAATTTACTTTTATGTATGCTACGGTCTTCGAAAAACAGGGAGAGTACGCAAATAGTGTCTGAATGTCCCCAATATGGCCTATAATACGCCATAAAGTCATGGAGTGCCAGCTCCTAATTTTGTTGCTGTTGTTGTTTCCGAAATATTGTAGAAAGTATTGTAGAGGTTTGGGTCATACTGCTCCCCCGCATGTTTGGTATATATATAATCGCGTTAAACATACGAACATATTTCAACATACCCCGGTACCAACAAAATACCGGTACATAGCAGGGTTGCCATAAAACATGACACTGATGGGGCAGGAATGAGAGCACGCAATGAAAGAAACAACAAATGTGTTCTCTGTATGATCAAAGCTACATCCGGTATGTTGAATGTTAAATATGAACACAGCCTTGCACGAGATTTGGCCTTAGTAACACATGCATAAGAGGAAAGCAACTCGGAATATACTTAGAAAAGACATCTTGTGATTCAATATTTCAATATATATTAAGGCCATCATCAGGAATATATACAATGAGACAACTTCAGAATTTAACAAGGTATGTACACAAATGTGAGTGTCAAGTCAGCCAATCATATGTTTGGTCAAATGGTGAGCATATAATTCGTGAGTAGCTTTGGGCATCAGAGCGGTAAAAACTGCCTGACTAAATCAACAACCTGAACACTATTGCAATACTCTGTGACTTGTGCCGCTCTAATGCCCAACAGTGTCTTTCCATGCGTGGTATATATATCAATCGCATTAGCGTTATGTAATCCTAGGAGTTTAAGGCTCAGTGGTCTATCAAACTTTGTAAAGGCCATAGTAAAAAAAAATCTGTAGAAGTGGGCATCCCTTCTGAGATCTTTCCTTATGACCAAATATGCCTCTGTGCCAAATGTGGTGCTTTATTCCAGTCGGTCACGATCTTGACCTTAAAGGAGTACTTACCTTATTTTATCTAGGTTCCTATTACAAAGGTTAGACTCTTAAAAAAATTTAACCAATTATTTTACTGTCGTTGAGGGCGATAACCTATTATTTTAATTACAATTTGTGAAGCAATGCTTCTGCATTGAAGTCGACGTGGACGCCGTCATGTTGCCTGTGGGATGACGTGACTGATGACGTCAGAATTCAGGACAACGTCACGGCTAACGCTTGATCCAGAGACGTTCCAACTACGGACATTTGAATTATTCTGAGTTCAAGTTTTAATTCGAAGATAAAACTGGCGCGGCAAATCTCATGAGGGTAATTCCTAAACGGAAATTGGTTTAGGTTATCTCCGCAAACTGAAGAATTTCTTCCCAAAGATTCAACTCAGACTTGCCCGATTCAGTTCGGACAAAATTTAAATCAGAGCGGTAAACTAAAAGAGCGTCCTCTGCAATTGTCTAGTGATTCAAGGTGAACGACGAAGCTTCTAAGTCAGTAAAGATTTTCATGATTACACTAATTAAACTAATAAAATTAACTAGAACGTCTGCGAATTTACTAGGTTCCCTTTCGTGCGAATTATCGGCATGACCAACACGATCAACCTCAAATCTCCATGACGTTGTGACGTTTTTAGATGAGTATACACTCACTTCCGCTCATCTACAAACGTCACACAGTCCTGCAAGGGCGGCGACCAGTGCACGCCGTGGCGCAACAAAATATTCAATATTTCTTTTATTTCGCATTCTATCAACATAAGTTTTATATAATAAAGTTTGGAATACGATTGCTGATCAATATAGTCACACTCAAAAATAAGGTAAGTACCCCTTTAAGCCACCGGACTACTAATATAAAATGTAAAAAAAAAAAAAAAATCTAAGACGGCCGTCACAAGGATGTCAAAATGCATTTGTGGCCGATTTTATAGTCAGATTTGTCGATTTTTTTTATTTATGCGTTTTCTTCGCCAAAACTGCATGACGAATTAGTAAATAATAATCAGATGTGAAAGAGAATAGCTTTCGCCCAAAAGCAAGAATATTGAAGAGAAATGACGAAAACATCATTTTTCTCGTACCCCACACATGGTCGCCATAAAGGAGGTTATGCAAGTAGATTCAAAATGACCCCAATATGATAAATTATAAAGTCACGGAATGTCAGTTCACAAATTTTTGTCGTTCCTGAGATATGATAAAAAAAAAATAACAGAGGTCGGAAAGTGCCTCCCCAAGACCAGGTAGGGTTAAGCAAATTTTCCGACCTCGTTCTCAATTTTGGAGCGTTTTCCTGCATTCTCGGGATAATTCTATTTCTGTACTCCGTTCTGAAACTATTTTATTTTTCCTACAACAGATTCACAACACTGATGGTCCGCCACGTCACGTAAAAAAGACTTTCCGTGTCATTAATCGAAGTATTTCGTATGACAGTTAGCACGAATTCAAATGTGTATGAAATAACAATAATCAAATCAGAAAATGGTTTTCTACAAGAGAGAATCGGTCAATACTTCCCAATGATGTCATCAGGACATGAAAATGTCCTATACATAAAATCCTAATAACTGACCATTCTTCTTTATCCAAATGAATTTCTAATTCGTTTTCGTGAGTATGTATCTCAGCTTAGATTGCGATTTTTTTCATTTGAACACCATGAACATGTAAAGCACGCGGTATTCAAACGTCCGACAACTGATACAGAATTCCAAACGCCCCATAGCCGAAAATCTGATGCAGACTGCATTTTATCAGTCTTGTTTAACCCTATCTGGCCTGGGCTTTTCGGGACCTGTTGTGGCCTGGGGGGCCGAAATGCCCCCCCCCCCTCCCTCCTAATTATTTTTCTTACCCCTTGAGCTAGGGAGCTGAAATTTACCACACTATACCCTTGGGTCAAGCTCTACCAGAAAATGTAAAACAATCCAGGATGGCCGCCGTGATGACGTCACAGTGACGTCATTTTCAAAAACAGCATTTTTTGGTCGATTTTTTGAAGAAATATGACAAAAACATCACTTTTCTGGGACCCCACGTGGCCGCCATCTTGAATTTTCCATCTTGATTCTCTGCTCGGGGAGGGGGGGTCATGCAAATAGGCTCAAAATGACCCCAATATGATAAACTAAAAAGTCACGGAGTTTTGTCGTTCAGGAGATAGTGCAGACAGTTGGGTAGGGGGGCCATTTCATCGTACCATTAATCCTATCCAGTCATATCTATATTCTTCAATTTGAGATGAATATTCAAGAAGGGAAATACTGGGATGTGTGATTAAGCAAAGTGGGAAATTAATGATGATTTTACTGGCAAAATAGGCAAAACGGGTAAAATTACTGATGTCTGTATGACACTGATACAGATAGGATTATATTACAGGCACAACCAGAGGTAATACTAGGATATTTGACTGAAGGATAAAAGGGGGAAACTGGGTGATATTTCAGGTGAAAACATAGCTTTGAGTAACATGATCTTGGGCGGATAGCCAGAAAAGGGAAATACAGGGATATTTGTACTAGGAAAACAAGGGGTCAATATGTCATTGGATGATATGAACATGATTGTTGGCACACCAAATGGTAAATACACAGATATTTCATTGAGGGAAATAGAATGAAATACTGGGTGAAATTACTGGCATATATTTGACATCGGATTACATAATTTTGGGTAAACAGACCTTGCGAGGGGAATACTGGAATATTTGATTGAATAAATTAAGGAGGTTTACTGGACGAAATTCTTAAGACTTTGGGTTATAGGATCGTGTGTGAAAAAGCACACCTAGGAGAAATCATTCGATATTCCGTTGAAGAGAAAAAGGAATACTGAATGTATCGGTGTGTATAACACTGTACTGATGACAATGTATCCTATGATCTTTGATGCATGGACGGAACGTGAGGAAAATTCTAGGCTATTTGATCGAGGAAAATCAGGGGAAATACTGGGCGAAATTACTATGGCATTGGATTATATGATCTTGCGCGAATAGGCACAACGATACAGAAGTCTATATAGTCCAGTAAATATGTGAAAAAATTGTGCCTTTTTTCATGAAAGCATGAAATTGGGCACAGGGGTACATCGTGGTCTGGGGAGCATTTCTAGATATGGAGCCACCCCGAACTTTTCCTGTGTAGGTCACAGCGGCCATTTTTCAAAATGGTCACCAGGAGCCCATATTATCATTCAGAATCATGCACTCTTTTATCTGTTTCGAAATATTTTTGCTGGTAATTTGTCAGAACATTGATAGAAAATACCCTATCAATGCCAGAAAAGTCACTCGACCACGGCGGCCATCCTGGATTTCAAGATGGCCGCCATCTGAATCCGATTACCGTCATTAATTCATTAATCGCATAATATATACACATTATTCATGTTGATTCACTGTTATTTTAGGGGTATAGCACGACGAATATGTCACAATAGTTATGGCGTAATACCGGCTACCTTGGAATTCCAAGCTGGCCGCCCTCTGAGCCCTATTTTAGTTCATATCTATATATCTATTCCAAATGACAACTCGCAAACTTCGAGGTTAAGATGACTCCACTATAAATTTGTGTATTACCGGGAAGACATTACCGGCCATCCAAGGTTTCGAATTGGCGAGCACAAGAAATCTTTTTTCTAAATCGTATATGCCAACCAAGTTATAAACTTGATTTGGAAATAAAACCCACCTGCTTTTATCAGATTATGCTCATAATATCGACATTTCTTGTCCACATACTTATTAAGTTATAATTACGCCCGGGGGGGGGGGGCTTCATACGTACTCGATAGTCTTCAAAAATCTTCAAGTTGATGGAAGTGCAAGTTCTTATCAGGTATAGACGTCTATGGATTCAGTCATATTATTATGTACGATAATAGATCATACTGTGGATACATAATATGCACTCTCCCATCTTGATACAATATTGCAAACTGTATATAGCTGTTTCGAAGGTATGGTTATATACCTGTCCACATCATGTGAATATATCTTAGAATCTGAGAGATGGAAACGCATGGTCAGATAGAACTGACTGTATTACAGAAAAGGCAAGCTACACTTATCACGTGAGCTTTCGTCCCCTGGATAAAAGAGTACATACGATGGAATGACCGAATGCTAATGCTAATCACCTGACAATACAGACACACCAGAAAACATACGATGGAATGGTCAAATGCTTCAAAGCACAATAATGCAATGACGTTACGGTAGTCCAAAACCTGGAAGTTGAAAGCTACATTACAAGTGTCTGGTCCGTCATTCATAATTCAGCCGTCGTTCATTAAAGAATAACCGCGTCCATAATCCAAGGACCTATTCCATATTCCATATAACAGTATTAGCACCAAATTCAAAGAGACAATTATAGTATACATAAGCATGAGCTAATTTACTGTAAGAGAGAAGCGATCAACATGTTATTTGTCTTTGAATTATCGTCGCTGATGAGTTCATCAAACCCAAAAGTGATAAAAAACAGTTTAATGTGGCTGACCAGACAACACGATTCTCATGTCATTCAAACTCTATAGAAATTTGCAAAACATACAAGGTGTTTTAAACTACCCCTTGAGCTCCGGATTAGTTACAATACGAAAACTAATGCCAGTGACTATAGCATTTTGAAGGCCTAATAATATTAATAACCAAAATCAAAAACCCTTGAGTGAAAGATGCTAACCTATAACAACTTAGTAATGGTTTGCGAGGCGATTGAACTCGTCACATGATCACCCACGAGATTCACAGTTTATTTCACTGCTATTAACCCTATCTGGCCTGGTTTTTTTGGGACCTGTTGTGGCCTGGGGGGGGGGCGAAATCTCCCCCCTAATTATTTACCACACCATACCCTTGGGTCAAGCTGTACAAGAAAATGTAAAAAATCCAAGATGGCCGCCCTGATGACGTCACAGTGACGTCATTTTCTAAAACGGCATTTTTTGGTCGATTTTTCGGTCAGATTTTCCGAATTTTTTATTTATGCAATTTTCACGCAAAAACGGCATGATAAATTAGTAAATATTAATGGGATGTGAAATAAAATAGTTTTTGCCCACTTTTCATCGCGAAAAAGCAGAAATTTTGAAGAAATATGACAAAAACATCATTTTTCTGGTACCCGACGTGGCCGCCATCTTGCATTTACCCATGAATCTCCGCTCGGAGGGTTATGCAAATAGTCTCAAAATGACCCCAATATGATAAACTATAAAGTCACGGAGTTTCAGCTCTCTATTTTTTGTCGTTCCGGAGATAGCGCAGAAAGTTTGGTAGAGGGGGCATTTTGCCCCCCCCCCCCACTAGGCCGGGTAGGGTTAAACTAAGACATACGTCTAGATATAGATATATGCACATAAATATGACATAATACATTTATACAGGGAATAACGTATACTTCGTATGGCACCGTTTCCAATTATCGTTCGCGAATGAATCGTTTATTTCGTCAAATTTTCTCGAAGTCGCGATTTTCCAAGGCGCGAGGGAATGGTTTTCTTTCTTCAAAATAAACGATTCTTTCGCGATCGCTGTTCGAATGGTTTTTTTTCTGTTGGCAATCGTTTTTCAATCGAGAAAATTCCCGCGAATAAAAAGCGATATCGCGATTCAATCGCTTTTTAATCGAGAAAATATAAACGATTGAAAAAAACGATTGAGGATTATAGCCGAAAGTAGTACGCCATTGGTTCAGCCTGACTGACCCGCATACACGTTCGAGTTTCTAACACTTCAGTCAGACTGTATAAAGTTCGATCATTTTTTCTTCTTCCTTTTCCATTCTTTGCCTAGTGTAAAACTATAGCGTGTTTCTGTACAGTTGGCGGTTATATAGATACGATGGGGATATTGAAAGAAATTGAAAAAATATATCTATATATATACATAGGAATAATGGTTATGCATATAATTATAACTTCATATTTACATATATTTTGTACGGGACACAGACCCGGATATGGTCAGATTGGGTCATTTGCACTTGCAATTTCGTCTATTATTTTGGGTATTTCTGTGTTTTAAAGCTGGTATTATTCCAGATTTCTTGTGTAGTATTTTTCGTGAACGTTTTTGGCATCTGTGCGGGCTGAATTTTTGAGTTGATTCGTCAGATTTTCGCTGTACGCGTGGTTTTTTGTCCAACGATCACCATTTTCCTTGTGTAGATAGATGGCGCTGTATTGAATATAACATTGTCATACGGGGTTTTGAGTCTTCGAAAGCACTTAATTATTAATATATAGCGCGGGATATTTGTAAAAATTTTCACAACTGGTTAATCCAGTAAGAGATGAAATTATATACTATTCAGTTGGTTTTTGGCTTGAGCTTCCCTTTGGAATCATTCATAGTTCATTTATCAAAATACAAAATTAAAATAAAAAGTATTGTACATATGCGAATCCAACCGTTATATGCGATTCAATCACCATTGTGATATGTATTTGATATAAATATGAAATCACTGCCGCGAATATTCTCATAGTAAATAAAATTAACTTGATGGTGATTTTTTTAACTTATTCACATCTCAATAGTTTAAAAACTGTACCAAAACATGAATGGATACCCTTTCCTAATGTATGTTTTACTATAACAAAATATACATATTTAATTACACTATTTTTCACCTTAATTAACCTAGAAATTCTCGGCTGGAGGGCTAAGCTGTTCTGGGTTATCGCCATGCGCCCATTCACACCTCTATGAAGCCTGTGCCGTAATCATTCTGATAATGCAATCAACGACGAACTCAAATCCACTTATGACCTGTACCCGGTATTTACAAAACAAGATATTGTGACTATCATCCTGTATTGTGTATACCAAGTTGCATGAATATATGAGGAAATTATCGAAAGTATGAAGGGAATGACTGAACATTAATACATTGTCGACTCACACGATTATTGAATAAACATGTAATTTTGTCATTTACGCTTCGCCAGAGTAAATCTGAGCGCGAACGTCACAGGAAGCATGGTACAGGTATATGTATAGATATTTCCAGCATACGCCCTACTTCGGCTTGTAGGAGACTATAGATCGTGAATCATATATATTATTCGGTTATCTTGCGCATTTATACAGTATAGTATAGTAATATAGGTTTTTCCATCGACAAATCCGCAATCAACATTACATGTAGTTCCCATTCCGCGGATAGAGCGGCGCACGATGGCAACACGGCCTATGTGTCAAATATCACTCCGCCTCACGATTCTCTCGCGCCTTGAAAAAAACCGATTCTCTCGCGATTGAAGATTCGCGATCAAGAACGGATCGCGCATGGGTAAACGATTCAAAAACGATATCGCGAGAGAATGGTTTTTTCCAGAAAAGGTTCAATCGTTTTTTCTCATTTTTTTTCTCGATATCCTCGCGACTGATTCGCGATTGATCGTTTTTCAATCGAGAAAATTGAAGAAAAATTGCGACTGAAGAAAAAACGATTAATGGAAACGATCCCTATAATGTTTTTACACATATTTTGCTCAGCGCTTCAGGTACACGGGCATAAGCTGGAATATGCGAAACATGGCGCGTTTTTTGAGCAATGGTCTCTCGATATATTGTCAAGTTGAGGAGCACGATGTCAAGTTGTGATATACCTAGCTAACAAACTTTGGAAGTCAAAAGATTAAATCGCCAGATTGCTGGATTGATTTTGAGGTCATTTAAACCATTCACCCATCCCCAAACTTGAAACCAATGAGATGAGACCACTTGTGGGGAATCTCTATAACGACGTTTCCCTATTTGCATACATGTATTAATTGGAATATGATTTAGATAAACGAGAGCCAACAAGGGCAACAGCTGATTCCGTGCGCCACGAATGAGATATTGTCATTGGAAACAAAGCCATGCTTTGTTTATATCAAATAAAATGTGCTTGATGTAGTGCTTATCTTAACATCCGAGACGTTTCGATCCAATCTCTCTCAATCCCCGGATATTCACCGGAAAATCAGAGAGATAAGAGCGGATATACTCTAATATCAGGGTTATTCGCTAGGTGTTCCTAAGTAGCCGAAAATGGAAACCTGACGACCATTTTGGATTTATTTTTAACAATTTCACAAATCTGGTTAGCTAATTTTGCTAATTATTTTCGTCGATATTCTTATTTTCATCCCTTAGATAATTAAATATCACTGTCTTATAATAATGTAGCACTGTAGAACCATTCTGCTTTCAAAAATCAAAGTCTAACACAGTAGGGTCACTAAACTAATACAAAGCTACGTGTGCCAAAAGTTCCCGACCTGAAAATCGGGAAGCCATTTTGGAAAATGATGTCAGCCATTTTGGAAATCCGAGATGGCTATTATCACACCATATCTATTATGAAACAATCGTCGTGCTGAACCACTAAAATGGCAGTGTATCGACAAAAATTATGTTGATATATTGTGTGGTAGTTGAAATATTTTCTGAAATAGGCTTCAGATGGCAGCCATCTTGGATTCCAAGATGGTCGACTCGGTCATATGACCATTTTCATTTGTCTAACTTTGATATGGCACTTTCCATCAATATTCTGACAACTGACCCAAAAAATAATTCCCAAACAGAAGAAGCAGTGCAGGATTCGAGATGCTAATATGGGATCCTGGCGGTCATTTTAATAAATGGCCGTGGCCTACATAATCCATATCTAGAAATGCTCCCAAGGCCTCGATGTACACCTATGAAAAATTTCATACTTTTATGAAAAAGGGCACAATTCGATGGAAAATCTGCACATATGTGTTATTTCTCTCGGTTGAAGCATGAATTAGAGAGAAATTGTTTTCTCTGGTTGGTGTAATGTGTTTATGTAATCAATTGTTTTGTTTAATAATTGGGCTTGATCACAGGGCGGTGTTTCCCGCCCTGGGATATGTATTAAACTAAAGGAGTTGTAATGAAGTTTCCATTCTTCAGAGAGGGGGCGTTTTTACTACCAATTCCAACCTTCAATTATAGGCGCCTCTTTGAAATTACCTAATCGCCAGGCTGAAGTACTTGTTTTTAGACTTCTTGTCGGGCATATTCGCTTGAATTCTTACCTTTATAGATGTAAATTACATCCCACTGGAGTGTGTGATGCGTGCGATGTAGAAGAAAGCATCAGCCATTATTTACTTTCATGTAGACGATTTCATAATCAGAGACTTCAATTTTTTAATGAACTTATTTGTGCTGGTGTATTTAACCATACCATGGAATCAATCTTAAAGCCTCAAAAGAACCGTGATAAAGTATTTTTTGGTTTATGCTGCGCACACGCAGATTTTAATTTATATTGATTTATCATTCTGTTATACATTTCGCTATCTAGTCTGGGGGAGTTAACATTACAATTGTTATCTCCCCTTCCACCCAGTGGAATTATTTATAATTATATTGGTTAATTAATAGTACATGCATATTACAAGTTGTGAATAATAAAATTCTAGAATAATTTAACATATATTTTCTTATTTGTGGTTAAGAAATTATAATAATATTTCTGCTCTGTTAAAGAGTTTTGTTTTAAATGATGTCTTTGCTTGTTCTGGTTGGACATTGGTGTCTGAGGATACCAGTGAGGTCCTCATTCACGGTGTTCACCAGGATGCCAGTTTCTGAAATGAGACAGGATCTCCAGCTAAGTCTCGCCGGGTTTTCAGCAGAATTTACTACCGGAAGTTTAAAAAAGAAAGTCAAGCAATATATTTGAAAAAGGGCTGGAAACAAAAACCAGTTACAGCATATCTCAGCTATAGAGAATGGACTGGATTAATCATACATGTGCTCGTTCGAGAACGGAGACGTTTTTCAAGTTCGTGAAGTCAGTTGACTACACTCGAAAAGCCAAACGAGCCCCTTCTCTCGGAGCATTTAATTCCTTCAACGATCGGTGTTTAAACTCTTCCTGGTGTCCGGAACTTACCCTGGTTGCGGTCAAATACACGATACATCGGCGCATGCCTTTCGTCCTGGGGATTTTCCTACCCAGACGTGCTATTTCAGACCAGGTTCAGATGAACACGTTTTTCAAGAAGCGTACTGATGAGTATTAACAGTGCGGTACAACTCCAAAACGGGGAACGTTCTCAAATTGGGAAATATATTTCCTGAACAGGAAACTTTTCCAAAACAGGGAACATTCCCAAATTAGGAAACAATTTCCTGAACAGGAAATCTTTGGGAAATATGGTTGTTCATTCATAAATTTCAAACAACACAAATATTATACTCAAATGTCCTCTAAATAAGCAAGTTTAGTACTGTTTCATTATACTAAATAATTATTTTTTTCTTATTATGGTTTCACTGGATCGTTAGCCCACTATAGGACTGACCAATGTTTCTATTTCAGGAAATCATCATATTCAGACTGGAATATCTCGGGCTAACAATGGCTAACGATCAAGACACTGATCATGTGACGGCAGGGTCAAAGTGAGCTATCTTTGTGTGGATGGTCAATGTGCAGAGAAGTGCAGTGACTGAGAAATTTAGGATCCAAATTTAATAACAGCATTATTTGAACAATTGAAACCATAATGAGAAAAAATAATTATTCTGTATTATGAAACAATACTAAACTTACTTATTTAGATGACATTTGAGTATAATATTTGTGTTGTTTGCAATTTATGAATGAACAAACATATTTCCCAAAGATTTCCTGTTCAGGAAATATGTTTCTTAATTTGGGAATGTTCCCCGTTTTGGAGTTGTACCGCACTGATTAAGGTGCATTGAAACAAGTTTTCATCACCATGCTTCTAAAACTGATCTACATTTATTTTCCTCTCAGCCTAAGTTAATGCAGGTATTGTCTGTTCAATAAACCTGTATAGTATTGAAATGAACTGTGTTCACACAGCATGCAGTTTTCCATAGGAAAGAGTCCGGCTACCATATCCAGCCTTCTATTGTCCCAACATTTGCATATGAATCACTGCACTGACTCCAGCCTTGTGGTCTTTGTGAACATGTCCTGGAAGGGTGCAGTGTAGGGCCTTGTACATGTTGTATGTTACCTGGGTTAAAGAATAATGAGGATTATTCGTCAGCCTGAAATGGTAAGGAGAATTATTATTCCAACAGAACTGTGCACTTCATCTAAAACTGCAATTTCAAAACTATGACATATGGAAATCAGTGGAGAAATATCAGCTTTACAATATCCTACTGTGAAAAATAGGTAACATTTTATGGTTTGTGCTGCGCTAATGGGACATTTTTACACAGCTGAAAGCCTTTCGAGTCAATGTTGTTTCAATGCACCTTAACACAGATTACAGTAGCACTTGCAGGAAAAGCGATAAGAATCTCAGAGATAAGTATTGCTTTGTTTTGTTGTATATAATTGAGCAATTGAGTATTGTATACACGATTTTTTGAACGAGCGGGGTTTTCGGATCAGGTTCTGACGAACACTTAATGTGAATATGAGCATGGTTAAGCAAACATTATTGCGAAAGGAGTATTAGAATGTAGTTTAATGGAAAAGAATAAAAACATGTAGACGGGATCTTTAAAGAGCAGGGAGAGTTACAGGCATATGGTACGTGGGGTGTTAGAACTTGAGTTTCCCCTTAGATATACAGCTAACATCTGAGCTGAGCATTTGTATTGTTTCAGACAAATTGTCTTTAACATGTTAAATCAATATAACTGACAAACCCTCTGAGCTTGGGTTTGTGTTCATTGTCCTTTTGTTTCAATTTCGATTTTTACGATCTGTCTTACAAAATTCACACACATTAATATGTGCTGGTTGGTATATGTATCAATTCTGCGTTAGTATGGGAAATTTTGAGGCAGTTCAACTCCTAAATAAATACGCATATATTGAAGATATACTCTGAGGAAAAATGTCCTAAAAAGTGTTTCTTTTATTTTAAATATTGTTTTATTGTCGCTCTGTTCCGCATTATAGGTTTTATAGTGCGGGAGCTCTCTTGATCCGATGGTGACTGCATATGTGAATTTTCATCAGATAGCAGAGTTAATGTTCGCGAACAGAGTACGAGAGATTACAGTGGGGAAGTTTTTCTACTTATGTTCAGCCTTGGTGGCTTTTGTGGAAGTCTTGGTAGCATATGATAGCGTCGTCTGTTGTTAGTCAAGATGGCCTGGACATTGTCCGGGTGACAGTGAGTGGGGTCTTGGTGACGTAATGAAGTTCAGTGACGCGGGCCGCATGCTTGTGGTGCTGGTCTGAGTTCTGTTATAGCTAACGTAAAGTATACTTTACCTCCTCCGACTACACTACGGTAATGTATCAAATAAACGAAATTGATCAAAGTAATACGAAGCACTAGACTGAGTTACGCCTTTTCGATTTACTGATTTTTATTCAAAAGGCGTTGTTCTGATGTCTGTTTTTTCATCGGTCTGGTCGGCTCCAGAATTTACTTGTGTGTTGTCATTTTGGCTTTTGTTTTTGCATCGGTCTGGTCCGCTCCAGAAATTGCAGCAGCGTACGGTCCCAGCAGTATTACCAAATATGGAGTTATGTGTTGATTATTGGTAATTTATTTTATTCATAAACAAATGGAACCGGGTACCAGAGAATGACTGGACTAATATACAGATTGCTTAGTAACTGAAGCTTCGAATGGCTAAAGTCCAAACATTACAAACTAAACCACGCCCTCTGTTGGGCGCTCTAATCGGTTGATGGTGATTGGTAGAGGACGAGAAAACTCGTATGCTGAAATGCATACACGACACGTGCCTATCATATTGCGTACATGTATATATATTCGAGATCTGTTAGCTGCACCGTCAGCACAGCTATTAGTATCAGCGATATCTGTCAACACAGAAGCACAGCACATGTATTGTCGAAGAAGTTAGCACTGAAAGAAGTAAACATGTTGAAGTACGTGCTGATTTTGCTGTTCTTTGTTGTGACTTACTCTTCAATCCAGAAGAGATGCTGTATGGATGGACCGGAGTGATGTGTCCCGGATCAGTTTGAAGGGTTAATCGGTGATATCAGAGGGCGTGTGAGCGAAGAAAATCCGGAAATTTCCTCGGTAAGTAATATGCCAAAAATGGGCACTCATCTTTCAAAGGTATCGGCTACGTCTGGTCTTAAGAAGCGGGCGTAAGGGACCTTGCACGTTAAGGTGGACAAACCGCTCCAGATGAGGTACAATTGTAGATGAAGAAGGAAACTCAAAATATGAAATGCACGTCTCGATTAGCATAAACTTTGAAATTTTCGTTATGTTCCTGATGTGGCAAGCAGAAAAAAGGCCAAATGAGAAAATCATATGTTGACGATTCATAATGGGTCATTCCACAAAATATAGTTTGTAACCATTGCGGATCAATTTTAATCCTTAGCGACAATAGCTCTGCCAGCAGTAAAGACGCGGCGCAAGTGCAGCTGGTTATCATTGTAAACCCAGAAGGGCCGTTCGATCGAATGAAACTGGTTGTGCAACAGATACTTTGGGCACGGTGAGCAAAGAGCACATGCATTTGAAACTTTAAATAATGCTGATTACCCCTAATCCCCACATTGTGCGTGGTTGTCAGTCATACGACATATAGTCTACTCGTCACATACCGCAGGCATGGGTATATTTGCTGTACACGCAAAAAAATAAATATATATATATATATATTTATATATTATAAAAAAAATAATAATAAAATGACCCTGCGAAAATCGTCGAGATTCTCTAAAACAACGAGACATGCGGACACTCAATTCAGCGAGTGACAAATAAAATCTATTCATTTCATTTCCGTATTTGACTTGTTATTTTATGCAATTAACAGCATTAACGTAACAGGGAAGGTACGGACATATCGAGTAACAGCATCAATTCAATTATAGGGTAAAGAGAGTAAAACTACGAGTAAAATATGCTTGGCCTCGGAAACCGTGCTCGCGGCGGTCAACCCGAATCTTTTTAATTCCACTGGAGTCACGTGGTCCGTTGTGAATGGACTGCTCACCGGGGACGTTTGTCCATCTTATCGTACAGAGTCCTTTCCGCTTTGGTCAGATTCAGCTGTCACTGAATGGCCAATGACGAAAACTATACCAATCACTAATCTGGATTAAAACCCCAGAGGGAACGGTGATAAAGGATGAATATAAGCTAATTAAATTATTTAGAGGCTTTTTATGCTCAATTATATATACAGACTTACATATTAAAATTAGCAAGAGATGAAATGAGCGGCAGGCTTGAATACAAAACGAAACTAGACGATGATGAAACGAACATACTTGAACATCAAATTAGAACGGACTAAAACGGACTGACAGGCGATGTTAAAAAAAAAGATGGGAAAAAATAAACAGTTTTATTAATGCTTCATTTTAGCTCAATAAATCTTGGAAGACCGCCATTTTCGATCAGATATTTCGATAATTTATGTGTGTGTTTCCTTCCCAAAAATGCATGATGAATTAGTAAATACTAATCTGATGTGAAATAAAACATCTATTGCCCGTTTTTCCTCGCTGAGAGGCAGGAATTTTGAAGAAAGATGACAAAAACATCACTTTATTCGCTACCCCATATGAGCGCCATGCTGAATTTACCCATGATCCGCTCGGAGGGTTATATAGTTAGATTCAAAATGACTCCAACGTCACAAACAATAAAGTCACGGAGTTTCAGCTCTCACGTTTCTGTCGTTCTAGATACATGTATATGATAGAAAATTTGGTAGGGATTAGCCACAATGACCCCCACGCCTGCTACGGTTAATTGGAACAAAAATCAGGCCGACTTGAATTATATAATCAACTAGGGGCCCATGATTCTCCTGATTACAGAATATTTACAATAGCTATAGGAAATCATCTGAAATATTACTTGCACACTGCGTCTGAAATAGTCTAGTGGCTTAACGCCATTTTTCAATGAAATCGTGACATGCTGGATTAAAGCACCAAACTTGGCAGAGTCAATGTACATGACATGCACAAACATTCCGCGTGGCGGTGCCCGACCTGAGTGACCTAGTTTTTGAATAATCCAAGATGGCGGCCAGTACGCCTATCAAACATATAAATACCCGTATTTCTTCTTCTTGTTGGATCAGTGTGTTCACTAAATTTACCAAATATGCCTTTGCGAAGCCTAGAAATTGAAAGCTTTGCAATCATAAATATTGTCAAAAGATATGATTTTTAACCCAACTCGGTCTTTTTGTAGGGGGGAGGGGCACTTTCCGCCGCCCCCTCCCCACTTAGTTAACTTTTCTCTGCTGCTTCAAAACGACGAAACCTTGGAGGCTGAAACTTTCTGACTTTTCAGTTTATCGTATTGGGGTCATTTTAAGGCCATTTGCATATCATCCAGAGCAGATGATCGTGGGTAAATTTAAAATGGCGGACATGCATCCCAGAAAGTCGTTTTTTCAGTCCATTCTGCCCATTTCTTTGCCCTTTTTCTGGCGAAAAATGACTAGAAAGTAATTAGGTAAAACTAGTTATTGTCTATTATACTTAATGGTTTTTAAAAAGAAAAATCGACAAATAAAAATTTCGATAAATCGGCCCAAAAATAGCTTCAGCGAATATGACGTCACGGTCACGTCATCATGACGGCCAGCCTGCATTTTTTTTTAAAGATACTGTGTGGTAAGTTTCAGTACTCTACTGAAGTTGTATTTTTTGTTGTGAAACCTGACGAGGGAGCTTTGAAATACTACGATGATTAGTAAGGAATGCCAAGGGCTTTCAGGAACTTGATGGAGTGCTCGTCGACTCGGAATTAAGTGGATGTGAAAGAAGATCGAAAAATCACCAAAAAAACAAGCCGATTTCGGTCGGAGGGAGAAGGTTGGCCAGCTCAAGATACCGAAATGCATGTTATCTGACTGTCGGAGGAGATTTAGTTACTATTGAAGCAATAAGCAATTGATGTGATAATAGATGTTTGAGGGCTTACAGGTCACAAACCACTAAATAATCGCCTTACTTATTATGTAGTAAATTCATTGCGCACATCTTGCGAAAACGATACTCCTAACATTCGCCACCATGAATGACCTACCACATGATGTAGCTTAGCTTTTCTGCTGAAACATATGAAAAACTCAGCATACATTTCCCACGACCGTTTTGAGCCAGAGCCGACAGAAAAGATGGCATGCCACCTGACATCTGAGCATCGGACTTGGGGGGCGGCCAATCAAACTGGCCCAGATTTGTTCCCTCTTAAAATTTGGAAAGCTTATTTTGATATTTTCTAGAGTTGAATATTGTAGAAACATTTAACAAGGGTTATGTGTAACCCGGCAGCTCGCCGTTTTGGGTATTGTCAATAACATGCAGCTTCGCATAAAGATCGAGCCCTTCAGGTTGCACATCACTGGCAATGACAATACATATTGCAATAAAAATTTGACTTCTTTGTCAGTGATGTTAAAGTTGGATTGAAAGATGAACTATATTATAAAACTTGAAATAAAGATTACCTTTTTTTTCCAAAAGTAAGCTTATACATGTCATTATGAATACATGTACAATTGAAATTTGGTCTGAGATGTGGGTGTGAAATGCCTGGACAAATATGGTTCGTGCAAAAGCTTTAGGTTGAATCATGATGAGGAATGGGATTCGATACCAAAATTGAAGGAAATGGTGTTCTTCATTAAAGGCGACACAAAATTCCAAACCACCAGGGGTTAATATTTAATATTGTACTTCTGAAATGAAATAATGTCATTAAACTATTAGTAATTACTATAAAGGAATATATTGTAGTTGATTTGACGTGTTTGTGTATATGTAACAGGTCGATACTTGGTGTAAGAACGCATTGTTGAGGCTTTTGTGCAGCTGAAAAGGGTCACGTCTAGACGCATTGTTGAGCTCAGACAGGCTATTGTAGGCTTTGTCTTGTGCGTTCTTATACCAAGTATAAACCTACAATGTACACTGCATCTCATACCTAATAGATTAGTATCACATATAAGAGATATATGCAGCTTCGCAAAAAGATCGAGCCCTTCAGGATGGCACATCATTTGAGGTTGCACATCATTGGCAATGCACATCATTTAAAATAATAAATTTATTAAGAAATATGATTTCTATATTTAGTGATGTTGAGGTTGGATTGAAGGAGGAACTATATTATATAACTACCAATAAAGATTACATTTTTTTTCAAAAGTAAGCCTACACATCCCATTGCATAGATCTGATGAATACATGTTTATGTATAGTGCATTGTAGTTAGGAACAATAGGTCTGCAATTTTGAGCACGTTCTTGGTGTAACTTTGTGTGATGATATGTGAACAAACAAAGCTAATAACAGTGCAATAGTAGGACTAAATCTATCATTTCCAGCATGCAATGGGACACGTGCACTGTGGTAAACCTTCACATTTGTATGCAAATAAAAGAATGCAATGACAACTGTGTCCAATCATACTGTAATGCTCCATAATAATGTGCACGGGTAAAGACTGACCTCACAAACTGATTCAAACTGACGTTTAATTAATATAGTAAGTTAAATGTGTGGACACAGATATGGTTGTGCGAAAGCTTCAGGGTCAACGAGAATTTGATAACAAAATTTAAGGAAATGGCGTCCTTCATTTAAGGCGACACGAAATTAAAAACTAACAGGGGTTCGGTACTGCGGGAAATATTTATTTATTATTCTTGATATTGTACTTCTGAAATAAAATAATGTCACCAAACTATTAGTAAATACTATAAAGGAATATACTGTATGTGATTTGGTATGTATGACTGTATATACAATGTACACTGCATCTCATGCCTAAACCAAAAAAGATTAACCCAGAAAACTTTCTAAGTCTAGCCTAAACATAAAAAACTAACCGGACACCAACACCAACACCGACACTTTCCCCCTCTCTCTCCCAATACCTCGCCTACTTCGTATACGGCGAGCTAAAAATAGATCAGAAACCATTTTCCGCCCTGTCCGATATAATGACCAATCGTTGATCCCCAGAAGCTTTAGTCCGTAATACCACCTTGCACCCCAAAACCATTTAGGGGTTTGTGACCTACAAAAGTGCGGAGAGAAAGAGCCAAATCGTGTCATTGGTTGAAAGTGAATACTTGGTGTTTGCGAAACTATGGTTTCTTACATTAAAAGCGATGTTGAAGATGTATATTACGGTCCTTAATCAGACTACTCCTGACTCCAGCAGAATGTGTGCTAGGAACCCATTTTTTAGCCTGGATTTGTTGATGGTCTTCGACAATCCCAGAATGCTTAGTCGTTCTTCATATATATGTACTACACCTAACTCAGCAAGCCTGAATATGTAGGTTCTCTTTGGATTCTACGATGTCTTAACTTTTACCTGCCTACGACTTGTCTCTTTCTCTTCAAAATTCTGAAGCAATTATTGTAAGTCATCAGACATATATTATGTTATTTAGCTCCAATAAACATTTGCCGCTAAATCTCCTTCGGCAGTCTGTGATAAGAGTTCTGTATCTTGCAGCAGGGTAGCCATCTTCCATAGTCTAGAGTCACCGTTGAGCATATATGCAGCACCCCTTGAGAGTACATACAGAACATTTCTCGGTGCTACCAGAGGCTCAGAAATATTGGTGTTTAGACTTCTGTTTCCCCGAATCAGCGTTATTTATTCGCTTGTTCTTTTGGCGATCTTTCGATCTGTCAAGTGTTTTGCTGGGAAAACTTAGATCACATGCTTTGTGCCACTTAGTATGGTTCAGCAACAATTGCGCAGCACTTTCACATCCTCTTTCATAGTTTGCGTAGTTTACATATCTTACGATACGAGGTTTGACTTTAAAATAGTATCTTTTGACACTATTGTTTGCAAAGGGTTAGAACTACCAATATATTAATTTCTGAACAACACAAAGGCATATTTAGTCATTTTAATGAACATTCTACACTAACACTGAACAGAAAGACGGGTATTTACATGTTTGACAGATATACTGGACGTGTTACGTCAACAAAACGAAACAGAAAAAATTGTGAAGTCAAGGGTTAACAATCAAATATTTATTTACAATACTAAAATCATAAACAATTTAAGTAAGGTTAATACAACAAATAAATGTGTGAAATATAGTCTTACTGTTCATTGCTATATCGATGTGCACATTACAGTCCTTGTTGACACGCAAAAATCGCTCTTCTGTATAATGGTAATCTAACACTGCTCAGTTGCTCACAATCCCAGTAAGTGTCCAATATCCGACGGTTCAATAGCGTAAACGTTAATACACAGGAGTAAATAATCCAGCAGTCCGTAATTACAGACAAAGGTAACACAGTATAACACCCACATAAAAACCCAGTTTGAATTCCCTGCTGACTGACTGACTGAGCGCTATTTATACTCTATGAGGCATTCGAGATCATTCTACCCAATCAAGAAGCTTCTAGAATACACAGCGTCACCGCATCATCTGACCTAGATACAATTTACAACAACCTTCTAGAAAGCTCCAATTGGCTGACCCATAAAATAATACGTAAACGAGCTTGCGTCAGCTCTACATTCCAGAAACATCCACATTGTCTAATAATAAGACTACAATACCATGACAGACGCCATCTTGGATTTTTCGAAAAGTAGGTCACTGAGGTCATTCACCGTCATGCGGAATGTTTGTATATAACATGTGCATTTACTATGCCGAGATGGGTCAGCTCCAATCCAGCATTTCACGATTTCATTAAAAAATGGCGCTCAGCCGCAATACTAATGCCGTTCTTGTATTAGTAAATTGATGGCCTGAAGATCAACGACCTTGTAAATAAACATGCAGCCATGACTCAGTATTCATAGCCCTGTCAAAAATACTTGGGAAACAGTTATTCGTGTATGTCTAAATTATGTCACAGCTCAAGTTCTTTATTGTTTATATAACGATAAAATTATTGGACATGAATAATTTCCATATGTCGTCAAGTTTCGTCAACTGATTGGCGACCATCTTGATTTTTGATTAAATCTGTCATTGTAACCTATTTGAAATATTCGTTTATGATCTCCGTGCCCCAGAAAACATATATATGGCCACTTCAAATAAGATGTTAGCCAACATACGAGCAAGGATATGACCATTTGAATATTTAGCAGCCATATTGGCGGCCATCTTGGATTTTGAGAGAACAAGGTCACCCAGGTCGGGCACCTACCCGGGATATGCTTTTGTATCCTATGTACAGTAACTGTGCAAAGTTTCGTGCTTTAATCTAGCGTGTCACGATTATTCACCTAAGCGACTAGACTAAAAGGCATAATCCTCAGGGAGAATATCATATTGTGTTAGATAGGTTAGGGGAATCCCGCTCTCTAAAATGGAGGGAAAAGGGGTCGTTTTCGCTCAATAAATCAGTTCACAGAATGAATTCAGCAAAATCCTCTTGAGGCACACGCAGACATATTTATTCGCATTAAATAGGTAGTAAAAAGGTAAATTGTCATCTATCTAATTTGCATAATAATAGGCCAAACATCCTTCGCGCTGTTTAAACAACATTGACTGGTTCTTCACATGGCAAATTAATTTTATGACATGGAACAATGGATAAGTCAATGAGCCTGAAATTTTGATGCATTGGTTCAGAAGGAATCAAAAGCTATTGAGCAAAAACGACCTTTTTTAACTCCATTTTAGAGAGCGGGATTGCCCTAACCTGTTAGATATAACACAGAATTTCACTGTCGAAGCCTTGATTTATTCCTTGGGTTAGAGAAAGCTTTTGATTCGGATAAGCATAGATTTATAGAATATTCTTTGAAAGTTCTGAATTTTGGACAGCCAGCTACAAATATGGCAAAGGTTTGTTTTTAAAATACGTCTAGCTGTGCTGTTAATAAGGGTGATATTTTAATGGCAGAGGTACATGCACCATACATATGTTAAAAATATTGTTATGCAGCAGACTGAACGAGCATTGAATACTCAAATTAAATGAACAGATTAGCCAAACAGGAAACGTCAACAATCAATGCGCTCCTTCTCAGAAATAAAGAAGTTAGCGGCGGTCGAAGGGACACAACTCTGTCTGGCATAGAGCACATATGCGACAAATGACAAGGCCAAGCTCAATCTTGTATCGCTATTGTCATCTATCTCGCAGTAATCATGTATCCGTAGTGAACAATGTATGTGAGAAAACCCTTGAAATAATCTGGAGCACCAAATTCATCTACGTATAGGTGATGGCATACAGGAAAATTTCCAGATCAAATCTCTCTTAAAAGAATGAAGCAATCTAGGTAAACCAAGATGGTGAATCGGGGGAACACCATCTAGACGTAATGCTATGAAAACTTCGTGCGAAATGTTCGCCGATATTCTACGAGATCTCATAATAAATCGATCACGACAATTTCCGCTTTTTCACTTCAACAATGATTGAAGTTTAGTTCTGGAAATCTGATCGAGAATGACCATTGTCTCCCATGATTTCTAGTCATGTTTTTTTTCGAGTTGTCTCCCCTTGGTCTATGCCACCGGTGCAGAGATCGCAATAAAGTTGAATTGAATTGAGTTGTATTGCGAAGGTGATTCACTCTTGTCGGGGTTACTCTCCAATACAGTTCATTTTTCATTTTTCAGGAGAATGATCAATAACACTCGGACAGAGGGGGGGGGGGGATAGACGAGTACTGTAACTGGACCGAAATATAAAACAGTCCTGACGCATTACCCTAATATTTCAGTAATGTTTCAATACTGTACGATCCCAGTACTGCTTCAGTACTGTAAAATTTCCGTATTCGTACAGTATGCAGTTGCGACTCTGCATGGAAACACTATTGTCACTGACATGGTAGGCTCTGTATGGGGGGAGGTACGGATATTTTCCTTTCCAACCAATTCAATTTTATAGCGACCTCTACATGAATTACACAGATCAGGGGAAAACTCCCGGACGAAACAACAAACAAGTCTTTCAGAAACAGGGAGACAACTCCCAACGTCAACAAGGGGGGGGGGGGCGGCATGTAGGTAAGCAGACGACACAGGAAAACAGGGAAGTTTGAACCCTCAAGAAAGACAACGGAAAAAACGTATTTGTTGCCGTGGCAGTGAAGTATTCCTATGTGAAAAAATGTCTGATTTTGTCAGATGATTTTCAGGCCAATAAGGGTGGGTGAGACTGCGAGTTGAACTCCAGGCTAATCCACTGAACAGCCAATTTCCATACAAAGCTACGGCTCTACGATAGTAGCTTTGTTATAGGTCTACCATCTTGGGCGCGAAAATGTCTTTTGGTAACTGATGTATTTAAAGTGTCAACAAATTATTTTTACCGAAAAACTGAACACCGTTTTAAATCGAAATTCAAAGTCATACACATCCATAGCAGTGTTGAATCAAATAACATTAGGTCGAGTATATCTGATAAAGAAGATTAAACTGCTTGCAGTTTGAACAACAGCAACAGCAATATGACGAAAGACGGATTTGAATGACCAACATTGTAGATGTCAAGGGCGTGTTAATTACTGCACTTCCGATCACGTGACCGGAAGTGAGTTTTGACCCTGGGCGGTACTCCTCCACGGTGATGCTGTCAATTCCACTGTGGTGGTGCGACCACCGATCTACCTCCGCAGACAGAAATAGTGCTATGCCAAAGTCTGTAAGACTTCAAATACACTTATCCCAGAATTTTGACCCTCACATCCCCGCTTACGTACATAATATTTGAATGCCGCCTGAACGGGATGTAACTACTGGCCTGCATTCCTCAAATCTCCAAGGGAGATAAATGTACTCGGGGGTCTATCTGACAAAAATAGTATATCTTTTTACAAATTGTCCCTCTGGGCACCTTCCGACAGGGACGTTATAGGTGATATAGACTTTCGAGTAGAGTTAATTCCCTTGAAGATCTTAAGAATGCCGACCTTTGTAGAGTTAATTCCCTTTAGTCGGATGGGTTATGCCTGAATCTTGTTTCATTAACGAAGATCTTTCAGTTTTGGATTCCGAAATTTGTTAATGATTACCATGGACTATTGAATGTCAGATTTGATGGTAGTATGCAGTATATCCCTCAATTTACTATTAATAGGGTCACATCTTTTCTTCAAATATTCATATTCATGGAGTCGCAGAATTTATCCAACTTATATTCTGCTGAACATATAAGCTTAATTCAGGTTTGATTAAGTCATTGTTATGTCACTAGTGTGTTTAATTAATTGTCTTTGCTTCCCGCTCTCTGGTGTGTTTTTTGGGGGGGGGGTCCTCCGGAACAAAAAAACTTGAGAACTGACACCCCGGAACGTCTGTCATATTGGTGTAATTTTTAACCTATTTGCATAACCACCCTAGCAAAGAATCATTTGTAAGTTCAAAATGGCGACCAGGCGGAATACCAGAAAAGTGATCTTTTCGTAATTTTTCTTCGAAATTCCTGCTTTTCTGCTAGAGAAAGTGGGCAACAGCTATTTTATTTCACATGAGATTAATATTTACCAATTTATCATGCAGTTTTTTAAGAATGTTATCCAGTTCAAATTGAAATTTCTTGCTCGTTCAGTTTAATATTTTCAAAATAATTCCCGTTATATTTTAAAAATGCAACTCGACATTAATAACTATCACCAAGCCAGACTTCCATTAAATCGTGAGAATTTGTCTATACACGCCTTGTCGGTCGTCTAAAAATAGCAAAACCGCCATGTTTCCTCCCCATAGTGCAATGCGAATCACCAGTAAATTTCGCCTCGCGCATGCTGTAAATATAGGCACGGACGAAAAATGCTCAGTGATATATTAGGTCCCTGTCAGCTTCTGACACTCCCCATAAACAAACTTATGATGGTGATTTTCTTGTGTTGAAGGCATTGCTGTATCCGAATCTTACTCCTGAAATAGAGCTCTTCTTTTTTTTGCCACTTTAAAATGACTTTCGAATGAAATTAAGTCGTGTATTTTTTTGATAAAGTTTATTTTATGCGTACATTTGAACTGCAAGAGTTCATTTTATTGAATCATGGAAATATTGTTTAGTGTGAAAATAGAATAATAGATATTTTCCTCGCTCGTTTGAGATTTTATCTAGCTAGAGGAATTCATTACATTCTTTCTCGTCACATAGAACTCGAGAGTGGCATTAACCTTTTCGGACGAATCTACAAACGGCATTATCGTGAATTTGATAAGCTCCCTCTTGTATAATTTCGATGGAAGTTTCATGGAAGAAACACATTTATATTTATAAGGAAATCTTAACCTTAAAGGTGAAATACACAATAATTTAAATATATTAGTCCATGAACCAGATCCGTCAAAAAAGACATGGTCTCGCTGAACCCACACCACATACAATCAATTTGTGACTGCATATTATTGTTAGAGCACCCCTGCCCCCCACCCCCCTCCCCTCCGCAGAAGACCACTTGTAAAGCTGTAAAACCTTTAACACGAGTTGTATATGCTAGGAAGGATGTTCTCTTACCCATACAGCTTAATGATATACTCACGGCCATATTCAACCCTCTCTCGTGAATCTCACTTGTATGTCATATGGCATTTATCTGATTTACATACGTGATATCTTACGGCTATTATTCAATGAATCTTTCTACATATCATTCACATAAGGTGAACTGGTGATTTTATTTCATGTGAATAACATGCACATGTCCATATGTTTCACATGCTTCTACACGGATTGAATGTCCAAGAAAATATACCGTATCGACTTACATGCGAAATGTTATTTTTCATCAAATATCTTTTTTCAAGTGAGGCGGATTAAGCTGCTTATGATGATACTGAAAAGGCAAAGTGTGGTGGACGTCGTCGTGGGTCACTTCTGGTAGAGCTTGCTGGGTATAAAAATAAACAAACAGATATCCCCGGCAACCAGTGATGGAGATGACAATAACACCCATGAAAATATGATTTTTGTCTTTACAGGGCTTTATCCGGGTTTCCTTTGACTATTCGGCCATGAAGATGGTTCACTATATGAACATGACAACCAATGGCGTTGCCAAATTCCAAAAGCTGTTGCTCGACTACAATAAGGTAATATCATTTTAAATTCTTTTCTTTAGTTTCACACAGTCAGAAAAATGGTGATACTTACCACCCTAAAATGATGACGACAGCATCACCCCAAAAAGATGTTGAGTTAGAGCCATAACACTTTTCCACCATCACCTTAAAAGGGTAATGGCTATCACCTTAATAGAATGACGACTATCACTCTAAAAGGGTGATCAACAATGAGTGCAAATGTTTGGGTCATCGCCCTGAAAGGGTAATGGCTATCAAAAGGGTGACGACCTGGGCCATCACCCTAAAAGGGTGAACAGGCATCATCACCATAAAAATGTAATGGGCCATCACCCTTTTTCTGGCTGTGTACTTCTTAAGTTATAAACAAGTTATTTTTTGTAATTTGCTTACATAGTTTAAGAAATCCTCAATAGATCGTTCATCTAGTGAAACATTTAACTGACCTGATGAGGTAAACGTTTACCTTTTGAAGACTACGGAAATGAAAATGGGACAGAGGGGACTATATTATTCACAAGGTTGATTGAACGTAATATGAGAGCTTGAACTGCGGAGATAACTATAAAGTGCCCCCCAGTGAACTTTTCTCTGCTGCTCCGAAACGACAAAACCGAGGAGGCTGAAACTTGGCGACTTTAAAGCTTATCTTATTGGGGTCATTTTGAGCCTATGTTCATATACCCCAGGGCTGAGGATCATGGTAAATTCAAGATGGCGGCCATGTGGTATCCGCGAAAGCCGTGTTTTTCAATCTTTTCGCTCCATTTCTTCACACTTTCCTTGCCTAAAATGTCTTGAAAGTATTTTATTTATGCAAATTCTATTTGATTTTTTTCGAGAGAAAAATCGCAAAAATAAAAAAATAGAAAAATCGACCCCAAAAAGGCCGAAAAATGGCTTCCGAGAAGATGACGTCACTGTGACGTCATAATGGCGGCCATCTTGGATTTTTTACATTTTCCGGTAGAGCTTGAATCCAAGATACTGTGTGGTAAGTTTCAGCGCTCTAGCCTTAGTGGTCGAGAAAATATATAGGGGGGCACTTTCCGCCCCCCCTCCCCTCAGGCTGCGATACACCCCAAATCGCCCAGGCCAGATAGGGTTAAGGCATTTTGAAAAGCATACCACGGCGTTTGACTTCAAACATTGGAAAGATACTCCTTGCCGCTTAAAAAATATTCAGATTCACATTGACGCTACTTGAATTTTGCAGATATCAGTGAGGTGATATATGAAATGGAACGCAATATGCGTTCCGATGCTGGTGGACTGCGTAACAGAGCTGAGAAAATAATAATAATAATAAAAAAAACAAATTGGAAAGCAGGAATTTTTCGACAAATTCTCACATAATCATTCTAAGACAAAAATTACTTTTGCACATTTTACACGTGTAAAAGAAATGCTAACGTTTGTCCACGAGTAATTATTTTGTAAATATGTTGAAATCTTTGTGAGATTTTTCGAAAATGTAGCATACGAAATCGGTTGTACCCATGACTTATAGGCAGTTCAGTTTCTCCAATGTTGGCTGGCCTGTGAGATACAAAGATATATTTTCAGAGAATAGTTGCAAGTAAAAACAGAACGAACGGAATTTGAGTATCTTTTTCTCATCATCCCCACCGATGTCAAGAAGAACAGAACCAGAATTAGTACAGATTCTAATGTTCTACATACCTGATACGACAAATAATACAACCACCGTGTAGATCAGAGTTGTTAGAAATACTGAAAATAACTTGTCAGGAAATAATTATATTTTTTCTAATATCTATTAAGTTTGTTATTTCATATGTTCATGTCTTTTTCGATAAAATTCGAACGGAAGAAGTTTTGAAAATTTTGAACTTCATTATCAAATGTCGCAAATTTTGCCACACTTGATGGTATTTGATTTTGAAAAGAAAACTTAGTCCAGGTTCACCAGGAATTATGTTTGAAGATAAGATAAGTCCGAGAATCCACCGTATTCTCAGGTTTGAATGTTAGGTGTCGACGAATACTTTCCTGGAGAGTCATATGATTGCATTTTAGTCGCCAGATGTCTTCAATTTGTCCCACCTCTTGCATATCGCTTCAATTTGAATCCGATACGTTGCTGAGAAATAGTGTTACAGAATTTCACATAAATATTGTTAACGATAAATTCAGGCAACCCTATCAACAAATATATATCCCAAGAATGACATCCTATACGTGCAGTAGTACTTAAGAAAGTCTAATGTTGTTTTTACCTCTCAGGTAAAATGACCGAACTGACCTAATTTCAAGGTCAAATTCAAGTTTGGGCTTTACTCTTTTGAACGACTAAAATTAGGGTCATTGAAAATAGCAACACTGAAAAACAAATCAATACGAGCAGAAGTAAAATACATTTTGAAGTAGCGTGTTCAACTAATTTCTTCGTAGATCTAAATACCCCAGATTTACGATGATACGTAAATGGCATTTCAATACATTCTATCTCAGAAGAAACTTTACATATGACCTCTATTCTAATCGAGACGATGTTTGCACTCGTGTATTAATACTATTTCTTATCACAGAATGTGATGTATACTATTGACGAGAAGCAGAGAACATGCCAAGCTACGAGTCCACTGCCTCCACTTCAGAAATGCATACCAGGTAAGTCATTACAGGCGCAAGAGTAGTCGTTCATAAAGTAGTCGTAAATGTGCCCACCTTCACTGATAATCTAGACAGAACACTATATTTTTACTTACATTCTCTTCATAATGACACAGGGTCCTCATTCACGCAATATTCCAGAAAGAGCTGCATATGGTATTGACATATCTCTTGAGTAAAATTTGCTGGGTCTTTGAAAATGCGATGAATTCACGTACGCATCTTAACATTATTGTGGAAGCTTGTCAATCAAGGCTATCCCACCGAAGGCCTCCTTTATACGTGTCTCAAATTATGCGACAGGTATCGCACACTGACACCAAACTTGTGCCTGTAAATGCGATGAATGTGATTTCTCAAATTATGCGACAGCTATCACACACTGGCAGCAAACTTGTGCCGACTTCCGCTCTACCCTTTAATAGGAGCCTTTTGAACGACATGTAAACTTCATCTTCCTAGTGCTCGAACACTCTCAATTTCAGCTCTCTACTCGAAGGTGACACCAGCACATTTAGGTTGGTGGTGGTGGTTGGGGGGGGGGGAGGACGGAACCAGTCCCTCGGGCAGCGGTACACAACAAATCACCTAACCCAGATAGAGTTAACATAACAATTAAGGTTCACTACATTTAATGTATAATTTTGATATTTTTTTTCTTGGTGAACAGAGGGGGCCAGAGAAATTAAACCATCTTACTATGGAGCCGGCGAAAATACGTTCAATGCCCGGTCGTTTATGATGCAGGATGAATGGGAGACGATTGCTACTGTGATCACCACTACCACGGACTGTATTCCCATTGCAGAAGATACATATGGATCTAGAAATGGGGGTAAGTAAATGGTACTACATCTATCCATTGCGATCACATTCGTTCGCACGGTGTTGCCAACCGTTTGAATTTTGTCACAAGGCAATACTCTGTGCGGTCAAACGGAGAAGAACATAGTGTGCAACGTTGCAAAGTGTAGAGACGGTGGATATTATGGATAGATTGTTAACCATTTCTCCATATGATCCATATTGGAATCTCGTAGATTCCAGGTAAACAAATCCTACCTTTGCTACATGTATAGCTGGTCCATGATGTAGATATTGCTGTATGTGTATCTCTGAGTCTCTGATAGCATGTTAGATTTCTGTGATCGGCTGAGTGTACGTTATTGTCCTTTCACTCTCATGAATAGAATATTATTTAATTTGCTCATACTAGAGAGAGCAAACGGTCATACATTTGGATCAAGTTATCCCCTCCCCCAAAATGATTTACATTTGATTGAATGATTAGATAAAATATGGAATGGAGACTGTTACTCCAGTGTCAGTCTCCGGAAGATGAGGCCTGTCGGCTACCTGTTCTCCAACCGAACAGTCCTATTCCCAAACGGACCAGGACCCAACTCTGGTCGATTCCATGTCCCTTCCCATCGACCAGCAATATGTGTATATTCTCTAATTTGCTCAAGTGTATCGTTATTGAAATGTACATATGTTAGGATAGTTTTGCCAGTTTATTAAACTTCTGTTCAACCGTCAGATCACAAACCACCATTGAATATTCTGGGCCTAAGATTATTATCAGGACTTGACTTCCAGCGAACATCGATTGGTCAATATACCTTACTTGAACAGAAATGGCCTGTGATGTATTTTAAAATATTTCTATAGTATTATATCAAAACCACGTTTTCATATTCTAATCGGAAAACATCTGGGCCGGCTTGATTGGCCACCTACGAATTTTGCCGTAATGGGGCCGGGCGGGATGACCTCAACTCTAGCGGTCTTATCTAAAAAAAAAATGTGAGGAATGTACGCTGAATTTTTTATATGTTTGAGCGGAAAGGCCGTGGTACCTGGTGTGGTGAGTAATTTGTGGTGCATTTTATTAGGAAATATAGTTTTCTGACTATTTTCTGTGCTCAGCCAATTCACTACATATTAAGCAAGGTGATTTTTTTAGCAGTTTCTAACCTTCAACAAGGCAGGAACATGAAGCACCATTACCATGGATGTCATTGAAGCCTCAATATATTATATGTTACTCACGTCAGTCAATCCTATATATTCTGCACCTGAAGGTTTTTTACCCGCTTTCTGGACTTATCAGATTGTAACTATTATTTAGTCAGTATGGCTGGAAACTTCTTGTAATTGCTATATTATTTTTTCGGGTGGGGGTTGGGGGGGTCGGGTAGGTATAACCACCAAAATGACATCATATTCCAGACGACAAGCACAGTTTGTACGATCTGCTCGTACTAAGAGGAGTAAACCTCTGT
The DNA here is from genome assembly GCA_036873755.1 of Hanleya hanleyi. NCBI lineage: Eukaryota > Metazoa > Mollusca > Polyplacophora > Lepidopleurida > Hanleyidae > Hanleya > Hanleya hanleyi. The sequence continues at coordinate 111,512 of JAVTVY010048576.1, read as the reverse complement.
TCTGACCCCATTAAAGTTCCTGGAAAAAACATGCTCTTCATGCCGGTGAATGGATGTGTTTGCTCTGAAAAATACACTCCTTTGGGCTGTATATGGATGAATAGTTAGAAGTTGAACAGGTATTTGTCTACTATGAAATATATCGCCAAATGGAATATATTAACCCCAATGGGTTATTTATCTCGGTGAATAAATGAAAGTCGGTGAATAATTTGCTCGGTGAATAAAAATGTTCGGCAGGAAGGATGATGTAAATTTCACACACGAGATGTGACTAATGGGAAGGATGAGTCACCCCCAGTGATCTCACTCGCAGTTGTTTGTACGGCCATGGACAGTATATCACAGTTCGTCTATGTTTAGTATATACGATTTGCCATCTATGATGAATATTTAGTCATGATGAATCATGAATGAATGATGAATGATGAATGTTTAGTACACGATTTGCCATCCCTGATGAATATTATTACTAACTACCGGTAACCATATCATATATCGGTATGCATATATATATTCGCTTAAATTCTGGCAGTTCACCTCTCCTTCATTTTGGTACAAGTAGTTATAATAAGGCTATCCTCGCTGGACATATGGGGTGACTGTTGCGTTAACTCAGTACATTGGGATCTATTACATATTGAATCTTGTATCCTGGGGCCATCCTAATAACTGACTTAGCCTTTGGTCGTATGAATGGCGACTTTACAACGAATATCAAATGAATTAAGAATCAAACAGCGATACGGATTTGGTATTTTTGGAACATCATGATGTCTTGCCGGTATCATTGAAAACTGTTGACCGCTTCTCTCTTGCAGGCAACTAGACTATGTGTATGTATACTATGATTACTAATAATGTTATATGGAATATGGAATAGCTCTTTGGATTATGGACGCGGATATTCTTGAACCCTACCTGGCCTGGTGGGGGGGGGGGCGAAATGGCCCCCCCTATCAATCTTTCTGCGCTATCTCCGGAACGACAAAACAATGAAGAGCTGAAATTCCGAGACATTATAGTTTATCATATTGAGGTCATTTTAAGCCTGTTTACATAACCCCCCTGGCAGAGGATCATGGAAAAATCCAAGATGGCGGCCACTTGGGGTCATAGAAATGTGATGTTTTTGTCACATTTCTTCAAAATTTCTGCTTTTCCGCGATGAAAAACGGGAAAACTATTTTATTTCACATCACATTAATATTTACTAATTTATTATGCGCTTTTTTTACGGAGAAATTGCATAAATAAAAAATTCGGGAAATCTGACTGAAAAATCGACCAGAAATGTTGTTTTTGAAATGACGTCACTGTGACGTCATCAAAGCGGCCATCTTGGATTTTTGTACATTTTCTGGTAGATCCTGACCCAAGGGTATAGTGTGGTGAGTTTCAGCTTCCTAGCTCAAGGGATAAGAAAAATAACTTGGGGCGGCATTTCGACCTCCCACCCCCCAGCCCACAACAGGTCTCGAAAAGCCCAGGCCAGATAGGGTTAATCGACGACGGCTGAATTATGACTGACGGACCAGACGCTTGTAATTTGTTCCTGAACTGGACAAACCAGTGAAGGAACAGTAGTGTTTACTTTAGCAAATATGTTACCACCAGGAGCTATGTGAGGAGGAAGCTCAAGATTCGAAAACCTCCTAATTGAACCTGTTATGACATTTCCTTTCGTTCATCTTGGAGTCATTGTATTAGGGGTTTCCACTTTTGCATTTTGTCACCATTGCGACATCACGGGTTGTCTCTACACGATTTGTGGCAGCTTTGCGACAAGACAGATTTCAACAGCGCTAGGAGGCTTGGTCTGGGCTTTAATCGGATTTACTGGAAGTTTAAAACAAATTCGACCCACTCTCAAGTGGAAATCCCGTGATGCTCATCTTGAGTCCGCTGCTTTGCTACAGATATTGAAAGGTTACAGTTATTACCCGAAAATTACTGGGAAGACGTAGTATATCAATATTTCTTTCTGCATAGTGGTATCGGTCCACCACTAAGCAAGAAATATAACATGTCCTTATATGTCACATGCATGACTTCCTTGATATGCATTACATAACTATTTAGAGGACTCATGACTACATAACCTATTATATTTTATTTATTTGCAGTTCCCTTCTTGACAACACTTCGCTGGGCTAATATAACAAATGGCATTAAAGACGTTAGCTTATTTGCACTACCAACGTTCTGTCTACAAGTGGATGTTACTACGCAGGTACGTTTAGTAAGACATGACCATGGTTAAGTGAATTGAACGAGAGGTATTTTAACGTCGAGTTCAGTAATAGAGAGATAGAGTTTAATTTAACGTCGCGTTCTGCAATATTTTAATATATAGAGATAAAGCACTATTAAATGTCAACAATCTATCAAATATCTAATAATGGAGCTCAAAACTTGTCCAAAAACGAGATCGAAAGATGCATGTCAAATACACTCATCCCCGGCATTCGTGTCGGCACCTCTTCCCACTTTCCTTATATGCGTTGTAATTCACAATAACACACACACACACAACGTATTTACAGCACTACTCAAGCTTATACAACACACCTGTCTCAAACCGTCTTTCACCCACGACCAAATAGAATTTCCTGACTTCATTCCGCCAAAATATTCTGTCGATCATTTCAAATGCGCTGCATTCAGACATGTTCATCAGTTACCTTCACTTCAAGTGCACGACAGTTAGATGTAATACTCCCTAAGGTGTACCGCATTCGGATAATAAATTATATCCTCTAGCGAACATCTCACACAAGTGATTCCATTCTTTGACATCAACAAGAACATGCTCCTCCGAATCGACGGACTTATCACATAACATAAACGAACCACTGAAATAGGTGATTTCAGGAATTATATAACATTCACGTGAACAATAACATGTCTATCAGAATCAACGAACCAGTCACATAACATCAGAAATCCATCGTGATTTCAGAATACACAGAAAATGCTTACTGCAATCAGTGGACCGGTCACACAGTACCAGTGAACCATTCGCACAGGTGGCTCCAAGCAGTAAAATTCATTTATGTTAGCAAGAGTATGCCCACCATAAACAGCGACCCTTCCTGCTTTTATATCCACAAGTTGCTCACCAGACCCAACTGACCTATCCTGTGTAATCAGGGAACCATTCACATTATAAAGACACGAGCATGCCCACCATACGCGTTGGACCATCCTGCACTAAACAGCATTTATATTCACACAATGCTCATCAGAACCAATGCATCTGATCCCACAAGTGCACAATTCACATAGGTGGCCACAGGCATTGAAGTCGCATTCATATTACACGAACGTGTCCACCACAAAATGTACCGTCATGCACTAAACAAAATTTATATACAGTAAATGTTCATCAGAACCACTGGATCTATCGCATCTCACCAGTGTATCATTCACAGACGGTACATGTAGGTGATTTGCGCATCTAAAACATTTTTATAAACACGATCATGCTGCTCCAGAACTAATTAACCTCTAACATAGCACAAGTGAATCATTCACATTGGTACTTTCAGTCATTTATACAACATTTATATCGGCAAGGCTTTCTAAATTCCGGCTTTACTGGATGTGCAGTACATTCTTCTGCAAGCTTCACTTCAACGGTACTGCATTACAGTACCTTCTGGTTTGTTTTGGCGCTTCTTAGTAAAAAACTGACTAGATAGACTGACTGACAGAGAATAGGGATCCGTTAGACTGGTAAAACTGCCGACCAGTACCCGGCTCTCTCCCCAAGGAGGCGTCGGCCCAGAGATGTTGATCCTAAGAGAGCCTCGCTCAGTAATATTTCAGCTACAGCGAAGAGCAATATTGAACTCTATTCAAAGACGTTAACAATCCATCGAAAGCACAACGAAAGATAAACCATATCAAAGTAATGGTATTTACATTACATTTTATTTGACAAACCAGTTGTTCTAAGCAAAATTAGTATCAAATCCACTTTTTCGTGACAAAAACATCTTCCAAACTAACTGCTCGATGAAAGGAAGTTCATAAAATCGCAAAATCTATACAGATAATTAAAACTAATTTGACTGAGAATCTCTCGGTACATGAAATACATATCGAAGATTCTTCGTGCATTTGTAAATATTCCTGAGTTAGTCGGGAATGATCAATTCTAAAACGACAGATAATAGCCTGACCAAAACGATTCTGACTGCTAGGATGACTATAAACTATGATTGGTTTAAATCAGGCAGTGAGTTATTAAGATAAATATTCCGTGAAGATTGAAACATATTCCTCATATAGGCACACTTCATCGTTCAAAGCTATTTCCGCCTTTGCATCAGTTATCGTGTTGCCCATGAATCACACATTAACTGGTCGCCAGCAAAATACAATATCAAACTGCTGCCATAAAGCTACAAGTTCTAAAACGGGAGGATGAGTTGCAAATCTATTGTTAATCGAGTGGAAGCATACTAGAATGTCTGAGAACATAACACACTTTATTGTTTTGCTGGAAATAACTCCATCCAGGCTGTTAAAAGAGCTTCCGTTTCAGCAGTAAAAATAGACTTTTTTGTCTAGTAAACATCTTTCCATATTCCAAGTCCAACATGTACTCACAAATATCTTATCATTCTTATCTGGGGTCTTAATATTGCATGCGTATAAGGTATTGCTCATCCGCAAACGACGCTTGTATCAATGCTAATTGTCCGCTTTGAAGACACTCACTCAAATGCCTGTTGCATAGTTTGTACGTCTGATGTACGTGTTCAAATTTACATCGTGGTTAATCTGCTTAACAAAAATAAACAATTCTTTTCTTTTGCTTGTAGGTTGAAGCGAATCCGCATTATTTCCTGGACAGCTACCTCTTTAAAGAATCCAGGCTTTAACTCAATCTCGTCCAAAGCTTTTCCAATGCCTACATGTACTTGGTCTGATTCTCAATGTGCGTATTTGGTCATACTGATCACCCAGAATAGACATTGGATTGAAAAGGGATTGGTGTTTGAGGTATAACAGAGGAGGGTCCTTGGGGTGTCACAGAGAAAGGTGTTTTTTCGGCAACTTTGAATCAGACCACGCATTCAAGCCAATTGGAAATTAGTCGATGTTAGCTCAGCGAAAAGCGGCAAATAAAGCTTCAAATATGAATACATCAGCTGTTTTCATTGTTAGTTTCTTTCTTTGTAATCTAAAATGGCCAACATTATGTATAAAACTCATTTGGCCAATATCACTGCTACGAATCCATTTCGAACAGGCTTATATAAATGTACCATATGGTAATGCATAAATTTATGTAACGCCAGATGGGGAAAAAAAATCATGTGCATCATCTTGTACATGTGTGTAGGATCAACCCGAGGACTGCCCTGGTCATTTGTTAACCCTACCTGGTTAACCACTTTCCGCCCCCTGCGGAACGACAAAAATTGACAGCTAAAACTCCGTGACTTTTTAGATTGTCAAATTAGGGTCATTTTGAGCCTATTTACATGACCCCCCCCCTCCCCCTCGAGCAGAGGATCATGAGTAAATTCAAAATGGTGGCCATGGGGGGTACCAGAAAAGTGTTGTTTTTTTTTCGTCAAATTTCTTCATGTTTTCCTTTCTGCATGGAAAAGTGGGTAAAACATATTTTATTTCATATAAGATTATTGTCTCCCGCTACTTAGTAGTACTTAGAAACACCGGTGTCCGTAATTCCGTAAGATTTACTTGTCCGGACAATAACTAGTAAACGATTTAACCAATCAACTTCAAACTTGGTGTGGGCCTTGACATTGGTGGGAGGACGGTTGGGATTGTTTTTCAGCAATGTGCATAATCCAATATGGCCGCCGTCAGCCATTTTGTATTATAAGCAGTTGGATCTTAGATTTTCTTGTCCGGACAATAACTCGTGGACGATTTAACCGATCAACTTCAAACTTGGGGTGTGCCTTGACATTGGTGAGAGGACGGTTGGGATTGTTTTTCAGCAATGTGCATAATCTAATATGGCCGCCGTGAGCCATATTGGATTATAATCAATTGGATCTTAGATTTTCTTGTCCGGACAATAACTCGTGAACGATTTAATCGATCAACTTCAAACTTGGGGGGTGCCTTGACATTGGTGACAGGACGGTTGAGGATTGTTTTTTAGCAATGTGCGTAGTCTAATATGGCTGCCGTCATCCATTTTGTATTATAAGCCGTTGGATCTTAGATTTTCTTGTCCGGACAATAACTCGTGAACGATTTAATCGATCAATTTCAAACTTGGGGTGTGCCTTGACATTGAAGAGAGGACGGTTGCGATTGTTTTTTAGCAAAGTGCGTAATCTAATATGGCCGACGTCAGCCATATTGGATTATAAGCAGTTGTATCTTGTCCGGACAATAACTCGAGAACGATTCAACCGACCTAATTCATATGTGGGGAGTGACTTGACATTGTTGAGAGGAGGATTAGGATTGTTTTTCAAGGACGTGCTTAATCCAATATGGCCACCATCAGCCATACTGGATTTCATTGGATTTTAAGCAGTTTGATCTTGTACGGACAATAACTGGAGTACAGTTCAACTGATCTACTTCAAACTTGGGGAGTGTCTTGACATCGGTGAGAGGACGGTTGGGATTGTTTTCCAGTAATGTGCAGAATCCAATATGGCCGCCGTCAGCCATATTGGATTATAAGCAGTTGGATGTTATATTTTCTTGTCCGGACAATAACTCGTGATCGATTTAACCGATCAATTTCAAACTTGGGTGTGCCTTGACATTGGTGAGAGGACAGTTGGGATTGTTTTTCAGCAATGTGCGTAATCTAATATGGCCGACGTCAGCCATATTGGATTATAAGCAGTTGGAACTTGTCCGGACAATAACTCGAGAACGATTCAACCGATCTACTTCATACATGGGGAGTGCCTTGACATTGTTGAGAGGAGGATCAGGATTGTTTTTCAAGGAGGTTCTTAATCCAATATGGCCACCATCAGCCATACTTGAATTCATTGGATTTTAAGCAGTTTGATCTTGTCCAGACAATAGCTGGAGTACGATTCAACTGATCTACTTCAAACTTGGAGAGTCCCTTGGCCTTGGTGAGATCCCGGTTAGGATTGTGTTTCATGAACGAGCACAATCCAATTTGGCTGCCATCCACCACCAATATTGGATTATGTTGCATTTTAAGCAGTTGCATCTTGTCTGGATAACAACTCTAGAATAATTCAACTGATCGACGTCAAACTTGCAGTTTGGCTTCACATCGGTGGACAGTTGTCATTGCTTTTCAGTTACCTGTGTAATCCAAGCGGGTGACATGGCTGCTAGCGGGGGACATGGACCTCTATGGTCAATTTTTATTTACTAATTTATCATGCAGTTTTTTCGAGGAAAAACCAAAAATATAAAAAAAACGAAAATTCTGGCCGAAAAATCGTCCAAAAATGCTCTTTTTGAAAATGACGTCACTATGACGTCATCATGGCGGCCAACCTTGATTTTTTTTACATATTTTTCTAGAGCCTGTCCCAATGATATAGTGTGTTAAGTGCCAGCCCTCTGGCCTTTGCGATAGCGAAAATATATAGGGGCACTTTCCCCCCCCCAAGACTGCGGTACACCCCAAATCGTCCAGGACAGATGCGGTGAAACAATAGATTTGTTATTTGACCGAAACTGTAGCGAGAATCCAAGTATAAGTGTCTTTATCCAGTCCGTAGCTTTAGTTACGGAAAGCTCGATGTGTGGATCTAAATGATGTATTTGGATGTCTGTGTGCCTGTACCTGTACCTCTTCCTGTTCTTGTCCGTGTTCTTGTCTCTGTCAATGTCTCAAAAAGTTGTTAAAGTTTTTGGACAATTTATTGTCCACAGCTTCTCGGCCTCACCCTATGCCTCCTGCATTAAGCCCAGCCCCGCGAACACTGATATGTTCTGGAAGCCTTCCCCATGCCGTACTTGTACTTCGAACATGTCAGTTACAAAAAATGACAACCCTATCTGGCCTGGGTTTTTTGGGGCCTGTCCAGGCCTGGAGGGGGGGCAGAAATGCCTCCCCCTAATTGTCATTGTCAAGCTCTACGAGAAAATGTAAAAAAATCCAAGATGGCCGCTGTGATGACGTCACCATGACGTCATTTTTAAAAACAGCATTTCGGTCAGATTTTCCGAATTTTTTATTTATGCAATTTCTCCGCAAAAATGCATGATAAATTAGTAAATACTAATGTGACGTGAAATAAAATAGCTTTTGCTCACTTTTCATCGAGGAAAAGCAGAAATTTTGAAGAAATTTGACGAAAGCATCACTTTTCTGGTGCCCCACGTGGCCGCCATCTTGAATTTACCCATGACCCTCTGCTCGTGGGGTAATGCAAATAGGCTATAAATGACTCCAATATGATCAACTGTTAAGTCACGGAGTTTCAGCTCTCCATTTGTGTCGTTCCGGAGATAGCGCAGAAAGTTTGGTAGGGGGGTCGGGGGGTCATTTTGCTCCCCCCCTCTCCTCTCCCCCCAGGCCTGAGTTAAGTCGCATACGAAATGATTTAGCTGCTATACGATAAGAGTTTTTCGATTACTGACGCGGAAATTTATTGTGGACGACGGCTGAATAATGAATATCGACACTGGTGCCTGATATACATGGTGGCCATTTTGGATTGATGGATGATACTTTGGTAAAATAGACACAAAATGACCCCGATATGATCAGCATGTAATTTTGTGGATGTCGACGGTAGATGGGCTTGTGTGGCACATTCCAAAGGAAATTTATACATAAACTTTCGGAATATTCCAAACCCGGCAAGTGGTATTCTCTGGAATTTAAACGGAAAAGAGCAAAAGTCAAAACTCTGTAGATATGGCTTTTACTATGCACTTCTTAGCATACATGCTACATTTATATTATCATGATATGGGTTGTGCCCGCACTTTATATCGGCTCGAGTTCCCGGAGTCTGGATCGCCGTATCGACCGAAAAAGTTATGTTTTCGACAATTTTCTTCAAAAATCCCTGCTTCTCTGGGAGGCTGTGGGCCGCTGACTGTCATGGTAAAGGGATGATCAATTTTTTTTTATGTGATGTCTTCGCAAAACCTAAATGATAAATAATATTTTTTTTTCCACTTCTCCTCGCATAAAAATAGGAATGTTGAAGAAAAATGACGAAAGCATAACTTTTTGGGGATCTCACATTACCGCCATTTTGGATTTTCTCATGATCCACTGCTCGAGAGGTTATGCGTATAGGTTCAATATTACCCTAATATGATAATCGCCAAAATAGGGTTCTCCGTAACAGGCCAAACTTTCTACTCTATCTCCGAATCGCCAACTAACTGAAAGGCTGAACTTCACGACGTTGAAGTTTATCATATTGAGCCTATTGCATGAGGTTCCGAACAGAGGATCATGGATAAGTTCAAAATGGCGGCCGCGTGAGTTTTCAGAAAAGTGAAATTTTCGTCACCTTTCTTTACAATGTTCTCGGGAAAGTGCGCAAAAACTACTTACGGCAAAGCTGCGGCAATGCACACATCTCTTTTGGGGAAATATCCCGACTATAATAGCCGTCTACCCTTCAATCATAGCACTCAATATTAGTCTCTCCGATTCTACACTTCACCTGAGTTGGCGACTCTCTTACGACACACTTGATCTGAAGACTGACGTGAAATGTGATTATTTAGCACCGAGTGTTAAACATGTATTTTTAAAGAATGTCAAACATGTGCAATGGCGAAGTCCCTCTATGCTAATGTTGTCATACGATTGGTTTTTACGCTGCAGTGATTCCAAGCACAGGCAATCTTGGGAGCTTTGGACAATACTTGTTGCGGTTTTCCGATGATTAACATATACGGAAAGCCTTTGAGCTGGGTTAAATGGCAGAACTTTGGAGAAAACGCTGTATATATGATTGAAGTTATGTACGTATATTAGCAATGTTTTGCCGCTTTGTAGTTCGGACTATTTTTGAGGGATAACAAATCAGGTACCTATCCTTATATCCGGTGAATGACATCACTGTCGAGTAAAAATCACTTGTATTCTCTGATATTGGGATTTTGCCATCGTCCCAGATCGTGTGATTCCGGTTTGTATATGTATTAAAACAGTTTTTTTTATACATGTATGTACTAGTAAGACATTTGGTTCGCGTAAAAGTGCACATAGCGTTATTTAATACAGCTAGTCCTCTCTCCCAATTTGTTTTTATAGTGTTTGCGATTGTGTTTGTTGTATTTAAGGGTGAAGAGAAGATAAGCGTTGGGTGGGTTGCTTGTACAAAGTCGAAAAGTAACTCTCTTATCAAAAATTAACAGTTATTATTAATAATTGATTCACCATATGGGCATATAAATGTCGCCAATTTGCCATTATATCTTCTTTTAGTTCTGGTTATTAATGTTGAGTATTATATTTCTAAAATTACATGTAGTTTGCTTAATAATGTGGAACAACAGCTTAATATTTTGATCTGCAACGCGACAAAGCGTAACAGCTTCCGTGTGGCTATGCTGAGCAATGCATTGTGGGACTTTTCCAAGTAGACACATTATGTTCGGATTCTGGATCGTACAGCCTCAGGGAGACAGGTGAGCACATCGATTTGAAAGGTGAGTACCTTTTATTGCAATATGCTGCTCTGGTGAGAATCAGTCACGAAATGCTATACTGATTCAAAATATCATGTGGTTTCTTCTGCATTTCTCGAATTAAATATCTGTGAAATAAATAAAGTTATACGTCCTAAGCATTCTCCGAGAGGATGAATATATCAGTAATATCCAATATCCGTCATCGGCTATTTCTTTCCGGAGATTAATCATCTGTACACATTCCGCAATAAGGTAGAAAAATCACGTGATAGTCTATGTCATCAACCGCCTATGGCTAATCTACCGCAAAACAATGTTTGAGACAAATTGTATAGAGATGTCGTTGTTCCCTACACATATCTACGCGCAGATGTAATGAATGTTTGCATTGTTGTGTCACAATTTAACAAACCGCATTAACCTCGCACTCTATTAGCTAAAGCACTTACAGCTACTATCTTGAAAAGCAAAACGCGGTTTCTGAATACACTATGAATGTTGAGTACAAAAAAAATTACTGAAGTTTAAATATTCGTAGAGCTGTGCCTTAAAGCGGGAAATCCAAGATGGCACCCAAGAGGTGCTAAAATCCTTCGTACGATAAGACAGAAACGTGCATGATGATATACACATGAAACTTGAAACACGTTGGGACAATGACGAGACAAACACGTTTAGTGATAAAGCCCTGGCAGATATAGCATCTGTAGGCAATAATCCGGTAGCCAGGATCGGATGTTCATGAAATTGTTCACCCCATCGTCAAGATAATTTGCATCTATACCAGGACTTTCTGGCTACGGGGGTGGATGTAGGGCGGATGTAGTGTTCCAAAGTGGGGCAGGTCCATATCGGGCGACATGTCCCACTACAGACATTCATTTTACTTTGCCGAAAATGGGGGTAGGTGTATTTTAATCGCCGTAGCTTTTTTGTTATTGATCTAATCTGCCTAAACTGTATCATATATTAATCAGTAATAATAGCAGAGTTATAGTCCCGTTTAAAGAAGGGGGTAGGTATATTTGTATTGCTGTATCTCCCTTATCATTGAACAAGTCTATGTAAACGTGATAAAATATTGCCCCTTGTTACCTCGCGAAGTTTTTAATAATAATATATATAATATATCTCTTTGAAATTCATTATAATTTATTCAGCATTTATGCCATTGCCATATACAACCACGATTCGTTTTTGTATCACAACCTAGTATGACATGCTTGGGGGCCGTATCAAAATGTCAGCATGAAAAACCTCTTTCCAAAATGAGGGTATGTGTAAGTGTGTTGCTATATCCCTTTTATTACTGTAACTACTTGTAACAGAACAGATCAAATGCTGTCATTTTATAATTCTGTCCCACTTATATATCAAGTCAAAAACGTACTAGTTGCTGCTAAATGATGGTATGTTTGATTATATAGCAATAGTTTTTCAATATTGATCCAGTCTGCCTGGACTGTATCGTGTATTAGTGAACATTGTTATCATATTTTTATCATACGTAACTGAGATTCGTTTTTGAAATACAAACTGAACAAACTATACGCTGTTAAAAATATGGGAGAGCAGGACATAGGTAACATGTTCAGCGTATCTTCTTAATGAATAGTTTGTCTGTATTTGTTTTACTATATATTTCTTAAGAACAACTGCATCAGTTAATCGCAGAGTTACTAATTTTTGTTCAGCTGTTCATTTGACTGCCTAATATGAGTTTCAATTGAAAAATACGCTGTTCCCTATTGTGTAGCGCTTTTGTATCAAGCGAATATGAATTAGACTTGTAAGATCTACAGAATGAGTGCTACAATAAATCCAGGTATCTTTAATATCATTGCATATTTACTTGCCGCATACAGCATCATTGCTAAATTCAACATGGCGGCCTTTTCATGAGATCCAGGGTAATTTCAGATCTCCTTTTACACCTCCAGCTTCATCAAATCTACTGTAACAAATTTGTCTTCATGCAAATCCATGTTGATTTTTCAGCTTGTGACGCCACACGATTGGATTAAATATCATGATATTATATAACTCTTCCATTATTGATGAGTAACGTGTACTATAGCTCGGACCGATTGGGGTATAAATAAGAGTGACTGGGTTGTTTAAAGTCCCCTGTCCCCATTTTTGGGTAAAAAAAAACGAATATATCTAGGGTATTATTTCGGCAGCAATACAAAAAATCTGCACTACCTTGGAACTCTTCATCCACCCTGGTTGACCCGAAATGTTAATACAATGCCATGGTATAGATGAATTATCTTGCCGGTGAGGTGAGCAATTTGTTTTTTAAATAAGGTCTTTTTTCAACTTGGCTCTCAAACTATAATGACAGCCATGTTTCAAAATGACCGCCACTGTTTCTAATTTTTCTAATTTTCTAATCTGCTGCTATTCGGAAATGGTAATTACAACCGCGAAACCCGAATGAACTTTTGCGCATTTCGAAACGTTTTAGCTCAATAGCATGTCATATCAGAGAGATTTGAAACCAATTGTATCTCAAATGTGCAAATGGACAATGGATCAGTTCAAAATGTTCTCTGAAATTGAGATCGTGATGCTAATAAAAAATCGGGGGAATATTATCGACATTTCAGAGAGCTATCTCACACTATATACTTTCAAGATTTCCGCGTGAAAGATAACTTGTCTAAAATTCGCCTATTGAATATCGCTTATTTTGTTACCTCATACTACAAACATTTCAAATGCAAAACAGTTTAAACATATTTGCAATGATAATTTAGGCGAAGCATCATAAATAAACTTATTTTATTGACGCGGAGACGCGCAGAACTATTGCATGTATTGAATCGATGAAAAGGCTGCTGCAAAATATGCTTGAATCATACATATAGCTTGCTCCAAATAGATAACAATGCGGGAAATTGAATGGAGGCAAAAGTGTGAGTTAATTCCTAGAACCGGTGTAACAATTCAACTCAGAGTCACCTTTGAATATACAGTTCTAAACACCTAGCCGATAAAGACATAACGTGTATCATGCTCGACATTGCAATCTCATTTGCAACGATTCAGCAAAACTGTTTTCACCTATGCATACACACAACGGGAAATAGAATTCCACATGAAGCAAGATAAAAAAACCCAGCCATTTAAATTGATAAAACTGAATATAATATATTATTGGTGGATAGGCAACTAGCATGATGAACATTCAGCTAGCGTATCTAATTGCGCTTAAGCCCGTGCTAGGTGCCGCGTGGATATTTCATAGTCTCCACATGAACAGCTGCAATAAAAGCGCGGCTGAGATACTAAGGCTACGTCCGAGAATCCACCGTATTCTCGAGTCTGAATGTTAGGTGTCGAATACTTTCCCGTAGAGTCATATTTTCCCCACCTCTTGCATATCGCTCCAATTTTACTCTCTCTTGTAACTCGTTTCGCACCTTTGTACCGTGGCAGGACAGTGATATATGGTGTTAGTTTGATAGCACTATAACGTTTTCCTTGGTAAATCTGTTGGCATATTAGAATGACAAATTGACATCGATCGCCTGAGTCCAATCGGTCTAGACGGTTTCTCGATAACCGAGTACTACAGATAAATATCTCGCCTCATAAGGTCCAGGTTTTTCTCTATCGATTGTTGTCCCGGTTTTCTCTCGAAGCACAAGTCCATCTCGACCCCCCCCCCCCTCTAAACAGCTAGACTTCCTTCGAGAATCGAATCGAGAGGCCCCTAAAAGAGGGCTTAAACTATCCGGAAGACGTATGCTCTAATAGATACGGATTAAAAGATGATGAAGTATATTGGAAATGAATCACATAATATTATTTTGTATTTCCCTCTGGAGATATGTGGTCGCGTATTTGTTCTGACAGCGCAATTTCCCAACAAGTTATGTATGGGAAGAAAGAAACAAACATCCACAATTGAAAATGTATACGCTGGCACATTGTTATTCAGTATAACCTACCTACTGTGAACCTGCGTTTAGAATGTGAATCACTTTATATGAGATACGTCCGGGAAGTGCGCGTCGAAATAAATTATGCAAGTCCAAAATATAATTGCATTATATGTTCCTCCGATAACATATCAGAATTGGAGAAGATTAGCTGATAGCATCTGGAGTTGAAAATAATAGAACCATGTTTCGTCAGAGATTTTTCCGGTATTTAGAAAAATAGTGGTCTTGAAGACCACAAGAGCGGCCGGCAATTCATTAGATTAGTAGCGTCTGGTCCGTCATTCATAAATCAGCCGTCATCCATTAAAGAACATCCGCGTCCATAATCCAAAAACCTATTCCATATTCCATATACCGGCATTAGCACCAAATTCAAAAAAGACAATCATAGTAAACATAAAGATAGGCTAGTTTCATGCAAGAGAGAAGCAGTCAACAGTTTTCAATGATGCCGGCAAGATATCATGGTGTTCCAAAAATATCAAATCCGTATTGCTGTTTGATTCTAATCCAAGTTAAAAAACGCAACGTCATAGATCTTTCACGCTACGCTCGTATTTGCTATCAGCATGCGATCTGTATCGCCAGAAATCGAATGATATAAGACATAAACGTTCGATCTTAGTGTTTCAGCATTCCCGATCAATCTTTCTCATACACAACACGCGTCCTTTGGTCCAAAGTGTGATTGTACTCCGAATTGGGAGGTAATTGCTTACTTTATTTGGTTAATTTGCTAGGCAGAGGATTTCAGCAATAAATAAAAAAATCGAGAGTATATTATTACATCACATCACAGTGGTGTTGCAGTTTTCTTGCAATGCCACGGCCGCCCGGTCCCGCTCTTGTTTCAAGCCGACGATTTTTCACAGATCGACTGTGTTGTGAATTATGAACACTTCTAGTTCCGATTGTCTGTATTTCCGCTATCCACATCCAGGCAACATTGCATCAGAGATAAACTGAACCAGGGTTCACAAAAAAATAGATACACGACGAATTAATTTCAGAACAGTTGTGCCCAACTAAAAAATTAAATAAAGACCAGTAATACATATTTATGAAAAATAGCTAAACGTTACTACTCACAATTTCAGTAAATAACCATACGTTCGACTGACGAATGCTAGAAATAAAAATCGGAGTGACATACATATCATCCGACCAGCCCCAGTTGAATTTCGCGGCGAAGCCTCATTATGAAACATTGCTTCACACAATCAGACTCACTAGGCGCTCCGCAAGCGGCCAACATTGACAACCAATTATTTAAACAGAAGGTATAGCGTTGATATTTTCTGCGCTTCGGAACTAGTAAGGCATTTATTAACTCATTCTGTCTTGGGCGATTTCCGGTGTACCGCAGCCTGGGGAGGGGATGAAAGTGTCCCCTATATATTTTCGCTATCCGTAAGACTAGAGTGTTAAAACTTACCCCACTATATCTGTGGCTCAAGCTCTGCTGGAGAATGTAAGAAAATCCATCATCGCCGTCATGATGACGTCACGGTGACTTTATTTAGAAAGAAAAACTCAGTTTGGGGACGATTTTTTTTCAATTTTTTTATTTATGTTTTTTTCTTTATGAAGTTAATCAAATATGTTGAAAATTACCCCAATATGATAATCTAAAAATCATGCAGTGTTAGCTCTCAAGTTTCTGTCGTTTCTGAGATAGGAAGAAGAAACAAACGGTGTGGGTTGGGGGGGGGGGGGGGGTAGCCTCAGGAAAAGTAGTGTTAAGCAATGTTCACCAGTTGGCGTCATTATCACCAAGTTATACACCGAAGTTAATACACCGGATATAATACAATCAACGCATGCTTCCATATTATTAGTAGCCAAATCATATCCAGTTGATGTGACACCAATGTGTCATTGCCTTTGTGTGGCCATTGTGAGATTGTTTTTATAAATATCGAGAGAGTAAGTAGAAATTTCATGATAATAGGTCGAAATTCAAGTTACTAACACGGAATTCCGAGATACTTCGTCTAAATTTCGAGAAACTAAGTCGAAATGTAGAGATGGTAAGTGAAAATTGCGAGTTTATATGAGTCGAAATTTTGAGTTACTGAGTAGATAATATATCGAGAATAATGCTTATACCTCTCCAGGACACGTCCAGAGGCAAGGTCATGGTGGGGGACCTTTTTGAAAACTTGAGTTATCAGTTACTAAGTCAGTTATCAGTTACTAAGTTATTAAATTTTCAGTTACCAAGTCAAAAGGGGTGATCTCACTCTTCTCTGTCTGAGCATGGTTATATGTATCTTGCCAGTTTAATAAACGGTCAGCCCTATTACGCATGGCTAAGAATCTTGGTGACCTTGCCTATCATCAACGATTGTTTCCGCTGCCATTTTGTTAATGGCAAACCACTGTCAACATCGGTCGAACGTATCGCTAGCAATGTGTAAAGCACTCCATTTTCTAGGGGTGATCTCGTCAGCAGGCGCTACAGAACTTCATTGACCGAGTTATCTTCCCTTGGACTTGATAGTCGTCACTCAAAGGGCAGTGACCTGGACAAGATTTCTCGAATCAAACCAGGATTTTGCTCGCATCCCTAGGGCATGTTTGCCCAAAATAATTACAACCGCGAAACCCGAATGAACTTTTGCGCATTTCATATCATTATCAAAGATGAAGTAGTTATAAAATGCAAGCTTGAAGTCAACCGTTTTCAATGATACCGGAAAGTCATCATGAAGCAGCCGTAGTGACAGAAGTCCAGAGCATCCATAGCTTTGTTCATGGACAGTTGTGCATTTGACCAATATTTTCTTAACGGCACTGCTTGTGAACGTCCCATAGTTTCAGTCTAATGTTGATGTACGATACTCTTATTTTATCTTACAGACGCCGGTTTGAACATAAGAAGAACTCGTCTCAACTATGTCGGTAAACAAGTTTCTTGAAGGCAAATGGCGAAAAGCGTTTCGATTTATGGATATCGACAAGGACGGATACTGGACAAGAAACGACTTTGAAACTATTGCTACATACATTTCTGAGCGGACCGGGCAAGCTGATGGACAGCAAAAGCAGAAGACGTTGAAGGAAAGGATGAAGTGGATTGAGCTCATGATATCCTACACTTCAAGCGAGAAGGTGGACGAAGCTGGGTTCGTGAAAGCTTTGCGTGAATTATATAAAGATCCGGAGAAGCTCAAAGCTGGCAACCGGGACACATACACCACGCTGTTCGACGACCTTGACCTGGATAAAGACGGCAAAATCTCTTACGAAGATCTCGCAATTTACTATAGAGGGTACGGGATTAAGGACGAACTGCTTATTAAGAGCGTTTTTGAGAAACTGGATACTAACAGAGATGGATATATAGAACGAGACGTCTTGATCCACGCCGGTCATAAGTTTTGGTTTAGTTCAGAGGAAACAGACGGATATGCCTTCCTCTACGATTTTCCAAATTAGGTAGGCGGGGTAGTGCAGAATATCGGTAGTGCTGTTAAATGCAGCATGGCGGAAAGAGTGACAAAAAATAGCTGATTTAATCTTTAACCTGCTATTATAGCAAATATTTTATTCAGACATTGTATCGTGGTATATCCACAGTAACTATTAAGTTTGAGTCTCGCGCTTCAAACTCAAGCTTAGATGGAAACTTTTACATGCCGTAGTCACAGCCCGATTATGAATACGTTATGCCGCTGGAGTTCGTCATTGACGAAGTTATTAGAGGACTGTTAGAAGACTATGTTGTTACACACGGTACACAATTTTCATTTGATGGCCCATTATGCTGTCTTCATATTTAACCTATCAACGTCTACACACCTTCGAGAGACGTCTACTCACGTTAAAGGGATGTCTGCTCAGTTTAAAGTTACGTCTACTCACCTTAAAGTGATGTCTACGCAGCTTAAAGAGACGTCTTTTAACCTTAAAGCAGCTGAAGAAGTTGTTTTTATGTAAACGTGACTACTTCGGTTGACATACAGTCGAAACCCGTCAATTGATACATTATGATTGTTGTTCTGAGAACACGGAAGACGAATATCTGATTTACGTCTATTCCTCTCACACCTGTATTCCTGTAGATGGATTAATAACGGATATATGTATATATATACATATCAATAAAGAAATAGGGGTCAGTAGATTTGTTTGTGTTCATTGTCAAACAAATGTGCAAAATTTTATTCGAATATGTCATTCGGTGCCATGGCAATCATTTTGATTTAATAGAAATAACACGACAGAGAGAAAACGCAAATACAATATATAAATCTTTGGGTACAACAGAAAGAGAGCTATCATGGTGACTTAATCACACTATCCAGTCCTTGGTCTGCCATCGTCCTGCAGAATGTGTTATATCCAAATCTGAAAAATAATCTATTCGCATTTCTAAATTTATGGCAATTTTTCTCCATTTTCCTATCATATATGTGTTAATCAGGTTATGTATCATGAGTCGATCCGTTCCCCCGATATTGTACCAATCAATCGCTCATACTATCTACGAGAATCCGTCAATAAAACAATATAGTGACTGCTTGAAACTATGAAATGCTGTTTCTTACTCACTCAACGATAATGAAAAACAAATGAAGTATTGAAAAATAATTGACTTCCGCAACATTAAACAGTTAACAATTTCTCATCGAGATTCGCATACAGGGTACGAAAGCAGTTGCTGGTTCAACCTTTATAACATGCTTTTCGCCATTGTTTTGTGACCTGATTCATTAAAACATTCCCGTCAAGGAATGCAGCGAATGTTACCAGGTGGACGGTTTATAAACTGGAATGTGATATGCATTGTTCATATTATAGCCTGAAGCCTTACCGTCAAACTAGAAATGCACGCAACAAATTGAAATCGAATCATTGATTTCCAAAATGCTCAGTCTGTTGATGTGATAAAACGCCCCTGGATATAATCCGACAGTAAGGCAGATGCAATTTGAAGTAATACAGCCAGTTACGCTCCGTCACAGCATGTCTTATAACATATTATACCCTAATTACCTAGAAAATGAATGGAACGTTTTGTACTGTTGTGCTGTTTCTAATATCCCATCACCTCGTCCAGCCATAATTCCCTTCGGAAGAATTTCTCTATTGTATTCAATTCACAAATATCGAGTCAGACTTCTTGTTAACGGGCTTGATCGTTCAATGTTTTTTTGTTGCCAATAGCAGCGACCGTGGACTGAACGATTCAATACTAACCCCATAATTTGTCCGGCCTGTTATGTAAGTCTATGCGTATAACCTCACCCGACATTTGGCTATGACCAACTTATCCTTTGCGTAGATTGCGCTTTATCCACACTGTAACGTAGGTAATATATCTCAATCTGATTAATAAATCACAGAGTAGTTGTTGCGATATTAACATTTGTGGAAAATCTCAGAATAAACAGTTTGAACGAAGTGAAATAACATTCGGCTTTCAAATTTATAAATATATTCTAAAACTAAAGGTCAGACGATGTATTTAATGTATCTCGAGAATTTTTCTCTAACATACAACACGCAGATGGAGTGTAGCCAAACTACACGTACATGTAGGTTGAATATAAGACATTGTACTGGCCCATATAAAGCCAAGGTCACTAAAATCATGTTGAACTAAACTACATGTACGTGGTTATTGCATAAGAACTGAATCTTGTACAGCAATACACCATAGAACTACACTGACAAGGGATGAGCAGGAGCTTTTCAGAGAGTTAATTTAATCAGCGGGTAGATCATATATGAATGTATACCCGTCATTTTTATCTGAACTTGTCCAGAAATTGACCCCTGCCTTGATTAATTCGTCACGTTCAATGCGTCCATCTTTGTTAATATCCAGCTCATTGAAAACCCTCTTAATAAATCGTTCATCCTTGACCCCGTGACCTTCGTAGTATAACTTCAGCTCTGCGTATGAGATCTTACAATCTTTATTTAAGTCCATGTTGTCAAATAGTGCAGAAAAACTTGCCACATTGAACCATTTCATCTTGTCTACGTCCTTATACATTTCCCTGTTGGACATAACCATCATTTCTTCAGTGACTGCTTTGATATAATAATATTGAACCATTTGGCTAAGTCCTGTCTCGTCTCCTCCTTTCTTTCTCGCTTGCTCCTATTTTCTCGGAAATATAAAGGGCGGGTGCTTCCAGGTCTTGGACTGTCAGCTAACCATCGTTATCGACATCGAGGATATAGAAAGTCTTCTTCCATTTCCTTTCCAGAAACTTTATAGCCGTCTTTGCTAAACTTTCAAATAGGTTGAGAAAGACCGCCTTATAGTGAATTTGCGACATCATACATGTACATTTATAGAGTACACTTTGTGCACACCTGGATACTAATCATTTTTGGCCAACAACGCTGTTCCCCGCAGGTCAAATTACCGGTACTAACTAGACAGTAATTGGTAAACCAGTCGCCATATTAACCCTACCTGGCGTTCATGTGGGGGTACCAGAAAAGTGATGTTTTCGCCATATTTCTTAAAAAAATCACGAAAAAATTCAGGATATTGGTTTAACGCGATTCTATGCATTTTACTGAAACCATATGTCTTAGCATCGCCAAAAAATATCCCCTGATTTGTTCTCCCTCCCTCCTTTCCCCCATTAACCCTACCAGCCTAGGGGAGGAGGGGGGGGGCGCAAAATCCCCCCTACCAAACTTTCTACGATATCTCTGGAACGCCAAAAAAATGGAGCACTAAAGCTTCATGACGTTGTAGGTTATCATTTTGGGGTCATTTTGAGCCTATTGGCATAACCTCACGAGCAGATAATCATGGGTAAATTCAAAATGGCGGCCATGTGGGGTACCATAAAAAGTGATGTTTTCGTCATATTTCTTCAATAAATTTGCTTTTTTGTACGGAAAAGTGGGTAAAACTTATTTTATTTCATATCAGATTATTATTTACTACTTTATCATGCAGTTTTTGCGAAAAAAAACAAAAATAAAGAATTCGAAGATTTTGACCGAAAAATCGTCCAAAAATGGTCTTTTTGAAAATGACGTCACAGTGATGTCATCAGGGCGGCCATTTTGGATTGTTTTACATTTTCTTGTAGAACTTGACCCAAAGATATAGTGTGGTAAGTTTCAGCCCTCTAGCCTGAGCGATAGCGAAAATATATAGGGGGCACTTTGCGCCCCCTCCCCCCCCACCCAGACTGCGGTACACCCCAAATCGCCCAGGGCAGATAGGGTTAATTCATCGCTATGTAGATATTTCAACTCTTGGTGAAATGTTTGATTTTGACAATTTTTTCAGCACACGTTAGTATTCGATGCATTGTATATACACAACATAGCATAACACAGCAGATTTTATACAGCACGATATATGACAAAGAAGATGGAGCAAGGAAGAGATGACAACATATACATTGTACTGACCTGCAAATCCTGCTAACCTATTTTTCAAAGATACTTCTAAAAAAAAACAGGATCCTCAGGTGAAGAATACAGGTCTGTACCGAATGTCAAAACTAGGTCGAGGCAGATGCATTCATTTTGCACCTAAAATCTTTCTCTGCCTGACTGAATGCCACCGTGGTCAGCGTCTCTTTCTATAGCGATATTCTTTCTCTGCCTGACTGCATGCGCACCGTGTACAGCGTCTTCATCTATGGCGATATTCTTTCTGTGCCTGACTGAATTCGCACCGTGGACAACGTCTTTATCTACACAGCCAGAAAAAAGGTGATACTTATCACCCTAAAATGGTGATGACAGCATGACCCCAAAAAGATGTTGAGTTAGAGCCATCACCCTTTTCCACCATCACCTTATAAGGGTAATGGCTATCACTCACCTTAAAAGGGTGATCAGCAGTGAGTGCAAATGTTTAGGTCATCGCCATAAAAGGGTAATGACTATCACCCTAAAAGGGTGACGACCTGGGCCATTGCCCTAAAAGGGTGACGACATTGGCCATCACCCTATTTTATCACCTTTAAAGGGTGATGAACAGGCTTCATCACCATAAAAAGGTAATGGGCCATCACCCTTTTTCTGGCTGTGTATGGCGATATTCTTCCTATGCTTGACTGAATGCGTACCGTGCACAGCGTCTTTATATATGACGATATTCTTTCTATGCCTGACTGAATTCGCACCGTGGATAGCGTCTTTATCTATGGCGATATAGTTGCGTATGTCATACTCCATTTATTTTATGTGTCAACTATTTGTCATGCTATATCGAGAACTAACTGTTTCGCCATACAAAAGAAAGTCAGCCATGCGGTATGTGCACATGTGCGAATATCGCTGGCTTCGGCTCACCAGCCGATCCAATTTTAGAGTGGTTTAAGATAGGTCGGCCGAATATAAACAGCTATATCTACAAAATCTCAGAAAACTTTCTATGATATATCATCTTTCTTACAGTCTAAATTGATCTAATTACTGATAACGCGAAATTATTTCGAGATTCCATTATACAACTGTAGAACAGCGCTATCACTTCCCCCTAGAAAAGAATGGAATTCTCGGTTTTCTTGATGATAAGAGCCTCAGCGATTTTCTGACTAAATTATATCGCCGATGCGAGATATATTTACCCCTGAACAGAAACATAAGGCTATACTTGAAAAGTTAGTGTAGTTATATTTGTGAACATGTACGATAAACTACGTCAAAACTCTTTAGAATGTGGGCACAATTCAAGCGTTACGGTAAAGTTCGGAGATCATCGGGTGATTCCGGAAAGGAGTTAAGATTATATCACAGAGACAATATTTGATATTCTATGAATTCATCAACTGAGTAAACGTTGGGAAATGTTTTGGTTGCAAACTGATTTGTAACATATTTATCTAAACTTCTTAGTTATATCCTGGTAGATAACAGCCGTCTAATTCTATGATGACGAAATTGGAATAAAACAAAGGGTCAGATCACGACTTAAGATATAAAACTCCACCAGCTCAGACCAAGATGTCTCCTAATGTGTGAAAAGCTTAGACACTCTGGACATCTGCATTCACAAAAGATCACTCAACCCTACCTGGCTCGGGGGGAGGGGGGCAAAATGGCCTCCTACCAAACTTTCTACGCTAACTCCGGAACGACAAATAATGGAGAGCTGAATCTCCTTGATGTTATAGTTTCTTATATTGGGGCCATTTTGAGCCTATTTGCATAATCCTCAGGGCAGACGATCATGGGTAAATTCAAGATGGAGGCCGCTGAAAAGTGGGCAAAAACTATTTTATTCCACATCACATTAATATTTACTAATTTATCGTGCAGTTTTCGCGGAGAAATTGTATAAGTAAGAAATTTGGAGAATCCGACCGAAAAATCGACCAAAACTGCCGTTTTTAGAAAAAAAATGACTGTGACGGCATCAAGGCTGGCATCTTGGTTTTGTAGTGAGAATGGTTTTCTCACTTGTCAGTATTAGACTTAGTGTCAGTGATGCAGGGGAGACAAGTGCTTTATTATTATTACAAGACTTGTCTCCCCTTTCTCACCTGGTAGAGGGCGCTGATTGCCCTCTAGCTAATGAGAGTAACTCGCGGGCTTGCAAAAGAAGCCAGAGGAGAGACACACCTTTGACAGACAAGACGTGACAGAGGACTTCTCTCAGGGTTTTAACTGGCAGTTAAGCCTGTATCCTATACTGGCTGATATCTATGTAGCTGTAATTACTACAATTGGTGATCAGAAGTTAAAGTATTAAGCGTAGATTTGTGGTTATTTTTAGGCAAATTTACGCTTTGATGGCGGGTTGAATGCAGTGTCCAGATCGGCGGTTATTTTGATGTTTTGAAAATTTTCATTTCCGAGTCGATATAAGCTGGAAGTGCTTTACTTTATAAAAGGGGTTTTGTGAAAATTTGAGCTTCCAGCGTAGTTCTGGAATATTTTATTTTCTCGTCGGCATGGTCACGTTTTTTCGCGAGTTTAACACTACTTGAAGAAAACACTGTTCAATGGCGGATTTTGCAAATGAAATTGATTTAGCTTTCATTGGTTGTGAGCTAATGATTATACAGCAATAGTTCTCAAGCTCTGTGCAATATAGGGTATGGTCTGACAATGACTGTTTCGTGAATTTAGCCGAGAACTGTCCATGTTGTATTGTGACGAAAATTGGACCCTTGATAGTCTTTTATTTCGTCAGATCGGTTGTATTTGACTTGGTGCAAGTTATCGCGAGTGAAGCGGGGATATTTTGAACTGCCCCAGTTTACAATTTGGTTTGAGTTGGTGTTCCTTTTGAAAATTTCGCGAGTTTACTGACACGTTGTTGTTGTTTATTTGGAACAACAACAACGACAGTAACTTGAAGGGTAACACTCAGGAATAAAAAGGAATAGGATTGTTTAGGTTGGTTAGACGGCCAGTGTAGCGGGCAGACTTGCCTGCTGGTTGCCTTCAATATTGCACCTTAGATTTAGCTAGAGTTTAGTATGATTTGGTGAATTTTGATGTATTGATTTTTCAGAGATAGTATTTGGTAGCGAAAATTAGGATTAGAAGTTGGGATAAAGGTTTTGACAGGTGCAATATTTGAATGGTTTATATGTTAATGTTTGTGTTGTCATGTATGTGTACCGGTACTGTTTGTGTGTCCATATGTGTATTTTTGTGTTTTGTTCATAGTCCTGTCCCATGATAATTATATTTTTTATGTGCTCAGTGGTTGGGTTGGTAATGTTGGGGTTTTGGAGAAGATTTTGAGCATGGGATGAAGTTTTTATGACTGAAAGCTGGCGGACTGATTAGTCATTTTCTTTTGGTCTGGTGAGTGAGTTTGGGGTACAGGGTCATGTACTGCATGACCTTGTGATGTGGATTCATCAGTCGTGCTGTTGACAAATTGTGGTTATTCTTGCTGTGCCATTGGTGTAGTTTTGCAAGGTTCTCTTATCGAGACTTGTTCATGGGAGTCTATAGCACTGTCAATTTCTGTTGGCCATTTTTCAGTGCGGTCGACTTAAAATATATAGCAATAGTTTGACTTTGTATTATCGGTCAAACTACATTGACTTTTCCGGTGGTCAGTTTTTGTGAATTTGATTGGGACATTCACTGAAAATCTATGGCCTAAAGGCTAGAGTTCAATTTAGTAATTTTTGCAATTCGCCCAATTTCATCGTCAAGTTCACCTGGCTATTGCCTGGTAGCTAGTGCGCGAGGGATTAGCTGGTGCTTACGTTGAATGTGGGGATTTTCTCTCATTTGATTGAAATTCTTGCTAGCCACGGCATAGAACATTCAAATTGATGTTTCAATAAATTTGCTAGTATATTGGTACCTAGTTTTTTTTTTTTGGACTTGGTCAAAATTTATCCTCATAGCTTGGCTACTAACTTCGTGGCTTTTCGTGAGGTGTTACTTGTAGCTGAATGCTGCCTGTGAGTTTACATAGTGAATACATAAATTGCTGGTGTTCATTCTGATTTGGTGAGTTACAATGTACAAATTGAATTGACCTCGTATTCTGTGGTGGTCAATAAACACTGTAAACCTTGATGGTGTACTCAATGGTGACTTATAGTGTTGCTGAAATACACTCAGTATTTTGAGAATAATAAATTTTGAGTTTAAATAAACAGTCAATATTTTGGTGGTGGGGTGTTAACAAACTTGTACCATATTTAATCAGATTTTGATCTGGTGAATGTGGTTGATTGTTTGGTGTTCATTACAACACAAACTCTGATTGTATTTTGAGATTTGAGTGTTGACATATCTACACTGCACTCAATTTGATTGTGGTCTGGTGGTGTTAAGTGGCACCATCTGATTTTGGTTGAGTGATTGGTGTTTATTAAAACACACACTCTTACATTTAGTTAAAAAATAAAAATATAAAAAAAACAATTGGTGTTGGCATCAACACTGCCCCCGATTTTGGAAAAGTATTTATTAAAAACGCAACCATAATTTAGTTGGTGATTTGAAAATGCCAACTTGGTGAATTTTGAATTTTTGGGGGGGAAATATACTTTGGTTGTTGATAACTTCGTCTCATTTGGTATTGATTGACACCATTTGATGATTACTTGGTATTCAACACACATGCTATTGAGCCATTAGGCACTAACTAAGCTACTAACTAAGCAATTATTTTGTATTGTATTTGGCTTGATTTGTTTTTAGTTTTTGGACTTCGCCAAAATTCATGGGCGAACATTCACAGGGAAGTTGCAACAACGCGTTGACTGCGGTAACGCGTGATGCACTGGTTTTGAAGGGTCTTGTTCTTTTTCATTTTTCCTGCTGGGATTGAGTTGAATAAGCACACTAGAACGTGTTGACTGTGGTAACGCGTGTGCATTCAGCTCCTAAGTATTTCACTCTTTCGTTTGTTTCAGTGAGTTTCTGGAGTGGAAACTCGCTGAGTGCGAGTAGTTGACACAACTAATTATTTCTGTTTTATACAGAAAACAGAATTTATTGTACAGCCATTGCTGTCAAGTTGGTTGACCGGTAAATTTTGAGCTGCGCATTTTATTTTTCCTGCAGCTTGGTTGGAATTTATTGTAGCTAGATTTGTACCATTGGAGGCGAGTCTGGTTAATAGTATTTTGACAAATCAAGCAAGGCTGGTAAATTTATTTCATGGTAGCCATTTTGGAAGTGAGTATTGCGGTTTATTGAATACCTTCATTTGCATTTTTGTGGAGTCTCGCAATTCTCACCATGACAGAACTGGTACCAGTAGACGTGTCGAGGGAATGCAATGCTGGTGAGGGTGTCCAGCATGCACCTTATACGCATACATGGGTGGTGAAGGCTTGCGAGGGGTCAGGGCATCATCAGAGGGTGGAGCACGCTTCTGTGCCCATCTCTGACCCTTTCGTCCCTTCACATAGTAAGGTTGGGGAGGAGCATAAAGGTAGCCATTCCTCTCCATCCATTGATCATTCTAGCATTGCTCATGGTCAGGAGGACAAGGGAGATAATTTAATAGGGTCAAATGTTTCGCAGCCTATCCTGCAACATAAACAGAGTTTGAGATCGCGTCGACTTCTCCGTGGTCCTCCACCAGTACCAGTAGCCCTTTAACATCACGTGGCCGTAGCCCCTCGGCATCACCTTTTACACGTAGTAGCAGCCGTCCACTTCCGAAAATATTAGTTTCTTCCGGCGATGCCAAAGGTTGGTCGCCGTTTAAAATTAAATTTGAATTAGAAGCTCAAGATCGGAAGTGGAGCAAGGCAAGGCGTTTGACTGAGTGCATGCATGGCAAGGCCGAGTATCGAGTATCGAGTATTACTCTTTCTTACCGAAAGCAGTTTGTAATTCTTTTGATGAGCTTCTTGAAGCCTTAGACAAACGGTATGGCGATCTCGAGCCTCCTCAAGCAATCCGACATCGGTTGCAGGTGGAGGAGCGAGGGGCCGATGACACTTTGGCTGATTTTGCTTATAGGTGTGTTCATTTAGCTGTGAAAGGGTATCCGGGGGCTCCACGTGAGTTAGTCGAATCAATAGCCGTGGAGCAATTTTTCAAAGGTTGTCATGAACCACAGGCTGTAGTTTTGTTTGCTATGGAGAAAGACCCCAAAACTATTCAGGAGGCGTTGACATGTGTGAACGCCTCACTGTATAATCACCAAGTCGTGAATGTAGCAGGGGTCCGTCTAGTTTCCACAGAACTCGAGTCTGTGGGAGGGGATTTTTTACGGGAGGGTCGGGGTGAGTCTCCATTGAGACTTGTTAATTCTCCCGAGCTACCGGTAGCCAGTGAAGCCCCTATTAACAGAGTTACCTGTTACTCGTGTGGGGAAAAATGGGCATAAGAGCTTCCGATGTCCCCAAGTACGATGCCATCTTTGTCGCCAATTAGGGCACATAAGTCGAAGTTGCCCCGTTCGCACTAATCTTGATGGGTTGGTTACCACAGGAGGACCTGCCTCGTCGGATGGTGCCGGGTCGACTGCTGCCGTTAGAGGCATTACCGTGTCTGGGGCTCGGGAGGGAGCAATGGTAGTTCCGGTCAGGGTCGGGTCAGTTCCAGTAAGAGCTATAGTGGATACTGCTTCTCAGGTTACAGTCATGAGTCCGGACTTATTTGAAAAGTTAGGGCTTACAGGGCTGTCATCCACTCCCATTAAGCTAACTCGTGCATTTCAGGGTACGGCCAGTATGGGAATGTTAGTTCGACAGGTTCCCCCTTTCTGTTGCAGGGTTTAACTGCTTTGGAGACATGATTGTAGCTCCGGTGGTTCAGGATTTGTTACTGGGTTCGGACTTTCTTTCTGCTTACGGCTGTGTTGTTGATTTTAAGAAGAAGGCCCTGGTCATTGGGAACATGGGGGTTCCTGCAGTGAAATGCTAATGCATGCTGACCGGTTTGGACAGAGCTTTAGTTTAGTTATGTTTTAGCATTGGTAATGTTGGGGGGTGGGGGCAATGCAGATTGACAGTGGGCATTGGCATGTGGTGCCATCTAGCACACTGTTTTGAATTGATTTTGATGTTGGTAATGTCTTTGTATTTTGATGTAGGTGATGTGGGATTTTGGTTTGATATTGTGTAGGTTGTTTTTTTGGTTTTTGGGGGGAAAGATAAAAAAATGATAAAATGTCGGACAAGAAATCTGTGATATGTGTGGATGTTGAATAATGATGTGGGGTGTTGGATAATGATGTGTTGGTTGATTTGTGATGTGTGGGCCTATATTTTAGAATGATTATTTTTGGTAGATTGAGTGTTCAGTAGAGTGTGGTGTGTGTACCTATTTTAGAACAGTTGGTGTGTTGGGAGAACATGTGATGTGTGTTGGAAAAATGTGCAGTGTGTGTTGCGTGGTGGTGTGATGGAGATATGTTCAACTTTTTAGGGGCTTAGAAGAAAGGCTTGAGTGAAAGTGGAGTGAATGGGGTTGTGGAATGGTGGGTTGGGTTGAATTTTATTTGTGGGTTCAGCCCTCACGGTTGGCACATCATTCGGCAATGGCTAAATGGTGTTAAATGTAAGTTACTTGGATGCTACATGAGTTTTTGCCGAGGAGAGTGCGAATTGTGAGGGATGATTTAACAAGGGGAGAGAATGACGGAGCAATCTATGTTGGAGACACAGGGCCAGATGAGTTTGTGGCCACAACCCTGCTTGTGTCTTCTCTATGGAAGCCCCAGCGAGATATGTGCCGGTGTTTGTCATCCCGGTTTAAATTTAACGAATCAGGGTCTGAAATAAAAGACATCGGACAAGCCTTGACCTTGTTTGATAAAGTGCTCGCTGTGAAGCACTATGTCTGATCAAATTCGGAGATCATTGTGGATATGTTTATTCAGACCCTGGCTAATTGCTCATTGGCAGTGCGGTAACATTAGCAACGCAGTGCACTTCTGTTCAATGGATTCCGATATTCCTTCTGGTCCTGCAGATTCATCCACATGTTGAGTTGACGTGTTAGCGGCACCTTGTGCACGGGTGTTTCACATGCGTTGATTCTTCATGTGTGTGTCTCTGTTGATGCATACAGAGGATACTGGTTTCCTGAAGCCTTGAGCTATATGAGTAGTCCCACAATGTATGGAGGACTGACGGGCAGCTACTGTTAAAGTCAGACTGTTTGTTAGCCAGTCACTCAACTATTGAGCGACTGAGTGTCTTGCAGTTATTGCCTAAGTCAGACTATTCTTGATGGGATATCTGATATAGCCAGTCCCTCTAGTTACGTGAGTCTGGCAGTTATTTCTTGGTCAGCCTGATTATAGCCAATCTTTTAATTTAAAAGGGACTGATAGGTTTTCAAACTGAGCAAGCTCTCAACGAGTGCCGACAGTCTGATAGTTATTCTCGTTGGTCAAAACTTGATAGGCTGTCTGATATAGTCAGTCCCTCAATGTAGGATAGTCTGCCAATTATCTCATTAGTAGGTCTGTTTCTTGACAGGCTGTATAGTGTATCCAGTCTCTCAGCTTAAGAGGGGCTGACAGATTATAAAATGTCAGGTGCATTTTGTCAAACAGATTTTTGGACTGTCTGATCTAGCCAGTCCCTCAATTTTGGAGAGTCTGGCAAGTATTTCCTTAGTCAGTCTGTTTCTTGACAGGCTGTATAGTGTAGCCAGCCTCTCAATTTATGAGGGGCTGACAGATTATAAAATTGAGTGAGCCCTTAATTTATGAGGGGAAGAGGAGGTTGGGGAGAAAGGTAGTTCCAGAGTGAGTCGGACTGGTACCAAAAGTGGGCCAGTTCGCTCCAGCTCCTTTGGGTCTTCTTTAGGAAATTAGAGGTCTGCTGAAAAATCGACCTGCGGGTTGGGGTCAGAGATCATCTTCCATGATCTGGGGTTGGGTATTTTATTGTCGGACAAATTTTACGTAGATTGTTCTTAGGTTATGTCCGGTTTTTAGCCCAGTTCAAAGTAGAGAAAGCTTTAGGTACAGTTCCGTACTTTTATGGTATGTTTTTATCATTGGGAATACTTTGCTGGAGTTTTAGACTCTGCCAGTCGCTGGTATGCCCTACCCCAAAAAGAAAAGGGAGAAGGGTGTAGTGAGAATAGGTTTTCTCACTTGTCAGTATTAGACTTAGTTTCAGTGATGCAGGGGAGACAAGTGCTTTATTATTATTACAAGAGTTGTCTCCCCTTTCTCACCTGGTAGAGGGCGCTGATTGCCCTCTAGCCAATGAGAGTAACTCGCGGGCTTGCAAAAGAAGCCAGAGAAGAGACACACCTTTGACAGACAAGACGTGACAGAGGACTTCTCTCAGGGTTTTAACTGGCAGTTAAGCCTGTATCCTATACTGGCTGATATCTATGTAGCTGTAATTACTACAGTTTTCTTACATTTCCTGGTAGAGTTTGACCCAAGGGCATAGTGTGGTAAGTTTCAACCCTCTAGCTCAAGGAGTAAGACAAATAATGCCTCCCCCCCGGCCAGGACAGGTCCCAAAATGTCCAGTGCCGGATAGGGTTCAGACGAAACATTTAGCCTTCGAGAAACGATGATCACATATTCATCCAATCATTTATTACACTCTAACGACTCAGGGTGGCACGAGAGCTATACAATGTGAGTTACAAATGGGAAATGATGGTTTCAACAGTGACAAGAAAAACATTAAACATACATTCGAATATACCTTTAGTCCGTCTCAATGCTATAGCATTGTACATAAAGTGTTGTTGAATTCCCGATAAACATCGGCGAACACCTGCTGGGCTGTGACGTTGTCGGCTTGCGGGGTATCTATAATGAGCGCGCGCGTAATTTATACTTTTCCACAGTGTGCAACAATGTTCGCATTCAACAGCTGGGAAGTGACGCTTCATTCAAAAATTGTTTTGATCAATGTGGAAGGCAGACACTAAAATATTTCAGGTAATTTAATATAATTTCGTAATAAATATTCCACTGTGTATGTTCGAATCGAAATAAAGACCTCGGAAATCGGTTTAAAATTTCCGAGGTAAACACCAGTTGGCACGAGAGGATCAATTTAGACCCCCAGCCTGCGGCCTCGGGTCTAAACTGCTAGTGCCAACTGGTGTTTGACTGGGAAATTTGAAACCTCTTCCTCGGTCTTTATTTCTTAAATATACACTTAGTCATCACTAATAATTACATATAGACATTCTTCCCTTAATAGATCTACAGAGTTTGCGCTTATCTTCTAACTGAAATAGTTATCTGAGCTTGATGATATTTGGCCTTGTATATATATACCTTGGTACGTACTTCATTCGAATTTCCTTTAAAGGAAAAGTTCGGGTTTGGTAACCTTTGATACATATTAAAACAACTCACCAAATAGAATCCAAAAGATATTTTTCTCATTTTTGTTGAAGGAGTACTAATCATTTTAAAACCGCGAAGTCACAGTTCTCAGAGTGCCGCCATTATACTGTATCCAGGGGGCGGATATGACGTAGGGTCAAGGCCTGGAGCTCTTCTGTCTGTTCGGGTAATCTAATCGATTTGGGTATTAAGTGAAATTATGTCGACGAGCGGCAGTTCCGATTCCAGCGGTGAAAGCGACGAGGAAGCTGTGTTTGGTTTGCAGGGCTCCCAATTCGAGCCAAAACGCTCAGATACGGAAGATCAGAGCAGCGGGGATGATAGCAGCTCTATTAAGCGAGACAGGCCACGAATGAATACAGAAGCCCGCATGGAAAATTCAGTATGGTGTGGGCGCACACGCTGCTCTCGATGGCTTACGGGAGAGATCGAGTTTCCTCGCCGTTGGGAGAGCGAACAAAGCCGCGCTCTGGCAACTAAAAATGAAAATGGTATGAGCTATTTAGTATTTAAAGTAATTCTCTCCAATTTTTACCAAAAAAAATGCAATTTTCACCTTAACACACGCAGCTCCATGATGCCTTCACATGTTCTGCCTCAAGCTTACGTCACGCTGTTTTGCGTACTTTTACTCCTATTGTTTAAAATAGGTCACGGGACAAAACAATGGCGCTTTCCTGGAGTTTGGCAAATTTGACGGTATCACAGCATTTGGTTAACTATTTCTGCGTTAAAATAAATTTAAAAAAAAAAGAAAAAAAGCACAGTTGAGCTCTTTCACCTGAAATATAGCTTTACCATACCCGAACCTTTCCTTTAACAGCGGGCAAGCAAATAAAAATGGAATTCATCTCCAGTGCTACGTGTATCTCATGCTGTACAGTATCTATCGTCAAGCTATAATTTTTACTGTGTACCGTACGTTAAGGTACACAGTACCTGTGTACTATTAGTGCATAGTACAACTTTGTCTGGGTGCTTTATTATTCAAACAAATAGATGCCTTGATATTCAAACACATAAGGTTGGCAGAAAATTGCACTGGTGTTATAACTTCTCAAGAGAATCTTAAACCATGTTTACACAGCTTTCAGACAGCATATCCCACTGGTACATGTACGTCCACAGTCGCAGTTAGTTTGACCATAACACATTGGATGGCTTGTAAACTTTTCTATTTCTTTATTCATATATATCGGTTATTAATCAATGTACATGAATATAGGTGCGAAAGAAATAGACGTGATACAGATATTTCTCTTCTGTGTCTCCAGAAAAACAATGTATTAACGGACGGGTTAAGTCAGCATGTCAAACGATATACCTACACTTACGCAAGAAACAGTTTCTTTAGTCCTTGCATAAGCCCCAGTCACACTGTCAAGAATTGGGTGGAGAATGCCGGCAAATGACCACGAATATTTTAATCTTGTCGATTCGTGTCACTTCGCCTGTAGAGAGCCTCTTTGAAACTGTCCTACGAATCCCTTACGCATGCTGTAGATTCTTTGTACGACAGTCATAAGCATTTAACAAGAATCATCAAGAATGCATGCAGTACGATTCAATGAAGAACGCCCTATATACGCATCAACACGGCAGTCCGTGAACCAAAACGAATGCTCGATAATCTGCTACGAATAAGCACGTATGCAGTACGATGTGAGTACGAATGCAGTACGAACCTGTTACGCTGTGACACGACACCCCAGGAGGCCACGCGAACCTATATATATGATCCGTCTTCTATGAAATGTACAACATACGATGGTCTTCGCGAGAGATCGTGGAGCAATCCTATGAAATAGTACGAGATTCACGAGGAAGCGTAGCCTATTCTTCATGAAACGTAGCGCCAGCGTGGGTATTCGTAGTACTGTCGCGGTTATTCGTAGTACTGTCGTGGGTATTCGTAGTACTGTCGCCACACATCGTGTTGAATTCTTCTCAGTATCGTAGTATGATCGTACAAGAAGCGTAGAATGCGTCCAACAATCATCGTACAATGCGTACGGCATTCTTGCTGATTTGTGACTGAAAGAACTACTACGACTACCCACGAATATACACGATAGGAGGAGAATGCATGCGAGAACGCAGTAGGGTGGTGCCAAGAATGCCATACGTATACCATTTAATCGTACTTGGCCGGCGAATGTTTTGAACATTTCAAAACTTTCGTACTCCCTCCGAGAATAGGCAAGATCGGTCACGATCTGCGACGAACCCCGCAAGATGCCAGTACGAATTGCCAAGAATGAACACGATTTTCCAGTTCGCGGTGATTCGCTTACCCAATTCTTGACAGTGTGACTGGGGCTATATGAAGCAAAATGTTATATCTTCCATTGCGCAAACTATCCGTAATTCGTAGAGTGAAGTAGCTCAGTTATAGACAGCGGGTGCACAGTCGACAGTGATATAAAACGGTGTCGACATCGTCGGAAAATGGGCTTTTTCAGAATTTTGTTTTTGGCGTACAATTTAGTGTGGGTGTTTTCAGGTTATATCTACAAATGACATATCGAATCAAGTTTAATCTAATGCTTTCAATTTCGCCATACGTGCTACGACATAACATTGATATGCCAGTTTGGTTCAAGATGTTATATTTTAGCTTTCTTTAAACACTCCATGCCAAAATGCATACGAGAAAGCCATAAACGTTTTACAGAAATCGGATGTTCCTCTGAATCTTGGCGGTTTTCATATGAATATTTTGACATTCCAATTAACCCTTCCTGACCTGGTGCGTGGTGCTCAGTGAGACGTCATCATGGCGGCCATCTTACATTTTTTATATGTTTTAGTAGAGATTGACCCAACGATATCTTGTGATAAGTTTCGAAAATATGTAGACGGGTACTTTCCGCCCCCCTCCCCCAGCTGCTGTTTTTCTTAAATCGTCCAGGTCAGATAGGGTTAAAGAGAGTAGACGTAGATAGGTTAGGTATGAAGGTAATTATTTGGTCATCTCCTGGAAATTGTAAACTATGTGTAACTGTGTGATCTCCAGCGGCATATCGTATTTCCAATCACGGTGTGACTGCAACATATAAAAGCCTCACCCTGAGCTTCAATTTAAAGTGTGTTACATAACCGTGATAGTCACTTTGGATATACAACGACACAATATCTGGATAAATTATCTGTCATAATGCCAGAAGAAAGATAAAACCAGAAATTAGTCTTTTCCGCTTTTCCCGCCATTTTGAATTCAACGATTCGGTCAACGTCTATCTTGGTCGTCCCTGTTTAACGGGGTTAATTCGGCGAATCGTAGATGAAGGCATATCCATCAGATTCATCTGGACTCAGCCAGAACTTATGGGCGGCCCTGATCAACTCTTCCCGTTCAATATATCCGTCTTTGTCGGTGTCCAGTTTCTCGAATATCCTTTTGATGAACACTTCATCCTTGATCCCGTATCCTCCATAGTAAATAGCGAGTTCTTCATAGGAGATTTTGCCATCTTTGTCCAGGTCAAGGTCGTCGAACAGCGTGGAGTATGTGGCCGTGTTATGAGCTGTGGTGCTCTCTAGATCTTTGTACATTTCATGCATAGATTCTATGAACCCAGCTTCGTCCAGTTTCTCGCTGGAAGTGTATCGCAGCATGATCTCGATCCATTTGACCCATTCCTGCCATGTCTTCTTCTTTTGCTCCCCATCAGTCTGTTCGGTACGTTCAGAAATATATACAGCAATAGTTTCGAAATCTTTTTCTGTCCAGCACCCGTCCTTATCGATATCCATGAACCGAAAAGCCTTCCGCCATTTGTCTTCAAGGAATTTGTTCACCGACATAGCTGTGACCAGCCTTGCATTCAAACTGACGTCTGTAAATGTAATGGAAAAGTTTTGTGTATAAAGATTGAAGATATCTTGATTTGGGGCTGCGGTACGCTTAAAAGTAATATTGTATGGATTTCTGCCCTCTCCTACTCAAATACTCTTGCCATTGCAACTTGGAAACTTTCGTATTGTTAGCGATGCTATTACCATCTTAGCTATACTATAGATAATAATTCCATGGATTTTCCAGTCAAAAACAACCCTTTCCTTTCGGTGTTTCAATGTTCTGAAGTACACGTGACTTCATGTAAAATGATGATTTTGGCGAGGAACTTAGTCCCCGACGAAGCAATCTGGGTTTATGAATCAGTTTTGCCAGAAGGAATAGACTAGCAGTCAGCGAGAATCAAACAAACCGACACCCCCCCTCCACCCCCTCCACCCCCTCCCGCTCCCCCAATCCGTGCAGATGTTTTGACCATATGAGCTATTATGACAACGCACGGACGTATTATCTATAGATCAACATAGCTCGGATGGCTAAGGTAACTCCACAGATTCGAGGGTCGTGTGTTCGATCCTCACAGACGGCTAGGTTATGTTTCATCTCAACAATTATTTCATGTACATAAACACAGGTTGTTATTTGGGGTCAAGGGGCGGATCCAGTTCCTGTCCATGCGCCTATTAAGCTATAATCTGGCGATTTTTGGAATTATTCAATGCAGGCTTCTAATTTTCTAACAATGATATCCAGACACCTCACATTAGGATAAAAGTTAAGAAATATTGATATATGCCAAAGCAAAAGCATTTATACCCATTCATAGCCGCTCACAAGTAAAAAAATAAGACCTTTCATAATCAACTGTCGAGCGGCGAAGGTGGATACATAATATGCCGTTGTGTCGCGAAAAATACAACTAATTCATTTTCAGCAAAACGGCAACCTTGAGCATGCCTTGGAGAGGATGCACACGGATATTCTTGGATAGGGTCGAAAAGGCTCCGTTATACACAACATTAAAGTGTAGTGTAGAACGATCCTGGAGTACTGACAAAAAGACACATGACCCCACGGGCGAATTTACTGACTGTATATTTCTGAAAACATCACAAGTACCACAAGTGATCGCAGTGATGATTTGTATCCCAGTGACGCTTTTATTGAAGCTGATCGTGTAGTCATATTGAATGACATTACCACACTGCCCCCAGCACCGGTTGGAGATGTATTAGATAGGAACATTTCAGAGCGATGATGCAATAGCTCTACCAAGTCATCTGTTGGAAATGTTGAATTATGTGACCACTAGATAGTAGAAAAACGCCCTAGTCGAGGGAGTATTTATTGAATGCAAGTTCGTATTCAGAACAATTACATGTGAGACCCGACGCCGATTAAGCGCTTTATTCTCCACTATGTTTACAGGTCACAAGACTACAATCACAATGATCTGTACAAAGGGCAAGCCTTGGGGACGAAACGTCCACCAGCATAATCTCACCATATGGCAACAATTGGCAACAATTAAACGCAACATTAAAGGGTGGTGGAAAGCGATGCCGGCGTACTGGAAAGAAGTCATATGACCCCACAGACAAATATTCTGACTGAATATTTCTAAAAACATCACAAGTGACGCCCAGTGATGATTTGTATCCCAGCCACGCTTTTATTGCAGCTGTTCATGTGGACATCTTGAATGACATTATCACACGGCCCCTAGCACCGGGTTGGGCGATATTAGATGCAAATCTTTTAGAGCGATGATTTAATAGCCCTATTAAGTCATCTGTTGGAGATTCTATGTTATATTTTCTGTTAATTTCTAAAAATTATCTGTTATACTGCTGCCATTTAAAAACAGGTATGGTTGTATATTTCGCTAAATGCTAAACTGTATATTTATATATATTTTTCATGGGATAAATTACAGAGCATTCTTAAATTATAATACCTTTTAACAATTTACCCTCCCATATCATGTTAGCAGCGCGGCTAAATCTAATATATTGGAATTCAAATGAAGGCGGGGAATTTGGCCACAAATATAAATGGTGGAATTGCTTTTATGAATTACTGTGTGTGTGTGATTGCGTTTGCGTACGTGAAGTATGACATAAACGCTAGCTCTTTTTTCAGTGTTTGCGCGGTCATATCCAATGCCTGTCATAATACTCATGTCGGTTCATACCATTTTTGCATATGTAATGTGATTACTACCCTTTTTTATACCAAGTAAGGCTTTGTACACATACTATCTATTTTCATATAGAAAGTTACTCGGGTAAAATATAATGTCTGATACTGTGAACATCGTGTCAATGAACTGTCAGGGATTGGATGATTGGATGATAGTGATACAAAATACCGAAACAAAACAAAACAGGATTGGCACCATGACGCCTCGAACTCACGTGGTGTTACTGAAGAACAACAATTTTGACTATACAGTTCATAATTTTGAAAGCGATCCTCAAGGTAACTAGATATTGACGAAGTACCAGTAACGTACTCCCCCAATACTGCTAAACCCTCATTTTTAACCCTACCTGGCTTATCTGCGTTATCTCCGATGAGACAAAAAATGGAGAGCTGAAACTCCGTGACTTTATAGTTTATCATATTGGGGTCATTTTGAGCCTATTTGCATAACTCCCCCGAACAGAGGATAATGGGTAAATTCAAGATGGCGGTCACGTGGGGTACCAGAAAAGTGATGTCTTTGTCATATTTCTTCAAAATTTATGGCTTTCCGCGATGAAAAGTGGGCAAAAACTATTTTATTTTAGATCACATAAATATTTACTAATTTATCGTGCAGAAATTGCATAAATAAAACATTAAAAAAAATCTGACAAAAAAATCGGCCCAAAAATGTTCTTGAAAATGACGTCACTGTGACGTCATCAAGCGGCCATCTTTGAGTTTTTACATTTTCTGGTAGAGCTTGACCAAAGGGTGTAGTGTGGTAAGTTTCAGCTCCCTAGCTCAAGGGGTAAGAAAAATAATTAGGGGGGGAGCGGCGGGGCATTTCGGCCCCCAGGCCACAATAGGTCCCAAAAGTCCAGGCCAGATAGTGTTAAAGCTGAGAATGATTATGCAGATGTATGGAGAACAATTCACGAGTCTGATAGACGATATACATGGAGACGCAATAATCCGATAAAACGAACAAAACTCGATATGTTTCTTATAAGTACTGATATATTTAATATTACAACAGAAGCACAAATTATTCCAGGATATAAAACTGATCACTCAGCAATAACATTGAAATGTAGCTTTCGAAATGCAGAAGGGGGGGGGGGGGTATAAGAAATTGAATTGCTCTCTTTTGAAAGAAAACAAATATTTACAACCCGTTTATTCAATAATTGATCAAACAATAGAAGAATATGTACCACTACCCTACAATCGGGTAAAACTAAAAAATATCCCAAATCAAGACTTGCAGTTAAGTATTGCAGATCAATTTTTTTAGATTTTAGATACATTACTGATGAAAATCAAGGGGGAAACGATCAAATATTCTTCAAAGAGGAAACAAGAACATATTGAAAAGGAAATGAACCTAGAAAAAGAGGTTCAAAGCAGCGCGGAAGAAATTAAAAAAACTATACAGACATAGAAGATGCAAAATTAGAAGAGTTAATTACAAATAAAAAATAACTTGAAGAGCTGAAGAAAACAATTGAGGGTATAATGGCAAGAACAAAGGCGCGCTGGTTGGATACGGGGTTAAAACCTACTAACTATTTTTTATGACTTTTCACAAAATTAGCATTCACGCACGTTAACTGGCTTAATCATAAATTCGTTTAAACTCCCAGTCTTTGCTTATATCTCCATGTTCATACTATGGTAGGTTCCACGTTTTGAATATATATATCCGGAATTTTATTTCTCTACACATAACCATATTTAAGGGGAATGAAACAACGGATTAATTCGCATGTTTGCAACCAATCTTGTACGTCACATGTGAAAACTTTGATCAGATGAATGGAAAAATGTTACTATCAAAATGAGAACATGTATTGATACTTTGGTATCGTGCATTGTGCGTCGCGCGTCGAGTTATGCAATGTTAAAAGATATGTGGTTCCGTATATACAGCAACGTTTATCCACATCAAAAGTTGCCTGAAAATGCATTGCGACTTCGCTCCAGGCGATTTACTCAATTTGATGATAAAGCGCGATGCAACTCGACATTTTGGGACAATTAGAGGCAGATAAACATTTTTCATGGGACAGTCGACGTCTTATTTTGAAACGCGATGTGGCGTTTTTGAAACGTGAATCTGTGTTTTTTCTTCGCGTGTCGAGCTCTTGCGTAGGAGATTTACTATGCATGTCTGAGATCACGTTTTACTGGGAAATTAACAACCGCAGTTTTGGACTGTTGATTCTGTTGTTTGTGGGAACAGAACGGTGGTTATTAATTATAGGTGCAGCTAATATGTTTATTCATTTTAACAGGAATGTCGATCATCTGAAGCAGAATACAGTCCTAAGCTAAGGCAGATGTGCAGTATTTAGTTCAATATAAAAAATTCTATACAACGATACTTATTGTGGGTTAGTTAAACGAATTTATATAAACCATCATGTTTACAAAGTTAAAAATTAATATTTCGACTGATATCACCGAATACATGTCTAAGGCGAGCTATCACTTGAGGAGAGTGAAATATATTCCGACTCACTCTGATACTAAAGTTAGTTATTGTCATGGTGAAACTTCCGTGGTAATTCACATAAACTAGTGCTGGATCATGAACCATTTCCGTGAGGCACTCGTTACCGCGCCCTCATAATGTGGTTCTCGTGTCACCGCAACATGACACGTGCTGTGCAGCATCAATGAATAACATAAGGGTCTTTTCCCAGTTGTGGTAGTCGCGCTGTGGGAATGGGCCTGG
Organism: Hanleya hanleyi; assembly: GCA_036873755.1. Lineage (NCBI taxonomy): Eukaryota > Metazoa > Mollusca > Polyplacophora > Lepidopleurida > Hanleyidae > Hanleya > Hanleya hanleyi. The sequence continues at coordinate 70,506 of JAVTVY010048576.1, read as the reverse complement.
AGGCATCTGAATTGAACTTCATAACTCGACACGCGACGCTAAGCGCTACGTCGCGTTTTAAAAACATTTTGGGTGTTAAAAAACGCAACGTCGCCTTTCAAAACGTCGACCTTCCATCCTATTTCTAAACATCGTAAAACTTGCCGCCCGGCGCAAAAAGCGACGAGATTTGACACGCGAAGCCGTTTTTCGCGTCGCTGTTTTGAAAGTCGACGCCCGATGCACGTTCGCCCCCCCCCCCCCACAAAAAAGTCCTTATTTTTTTGTCCTCCGCCACGAAGTGGTGGGAGGACTTGGAAATGCTAGCCGTCCGTCCTTCCGTCCGTCCTTCCGTCCGTCCCCCCGTCCGTCCGTCCGTCCCACATCTTGTGAACGCGATATCTTGAGAACAATTCAACCAATCGACTTCAAACTTGAGAAGGTGCTTCACATCAGTTAGACGGCCATTGGTATTGATTTTCACTGAGGTACGTAATCCAAGATGGCCGCCATCGACCATATTGGATTCTGTCCGTCCCACATCTTGTGAACGCGATATCTCAAGAACAATTCGACCAGTCGACTTCAAACTTGAGAAGGTGCTTCACATCAGTTAGACGGCCATTGGTATTGATTTCCACTGAAGTACGTAATCCAAGATGGCCGCCATCGACCATATTGGATTCTGTTCGTCCCACATCTTGTGAACGCGATATCTCAAGAACAATTCCACCAATCAACTTCAAGCTTGGGAAGGTTCTTCACATCAGTCAGACGGCCATTGGTGTTGATTTTCACTGAGGTACATAATCCAAGATGGCTGCCACTGACCATATTGGATTCCATCCGTCCCAGATCTTGTGAACGCGATATCTCGAGAACAATTCAACCAATTGACTTCAAACTTGGGAAGGTTCTTCACATCAATTAGACGGCCATTAGTATTGATTTTCACTGAGGTACATAATCCAAGATGGCTGCCATTGACCATATTGGATTCTGTCCATCCCACATCTTGTGAACGCGATATCTCGACAACAGTTTGACCAATCCACTTCAAACTTGAGAATGTGCTTCGCATCGGTTAAACGGCAATTGGTTTTGATTTTCACTGAGATACGTAATCCAAAATGGCTGCCATGGACCATATTGGATTCACTCCGTTCTACATCTTGTTAACACGATATCTCAAAAACAAATCAACCAATCGACTTCAAACTTGGGAAGGTTTTCCACATCAGTTAGACGGCCAATGGTATTGGTTTTCACTGAGGTACATAATCCAAGATGGCTGCCATTGATCATATTGGATTTCTGTCCATCCCACATCTTGTGAACGCGATATCTCGAGAACAGTTCGACCAATCGACTTCAAACTTGAGAATGTGCTTCACATCAATTAGACGGCCATTGGTATTGATTTTCACTGAGGTACATAATCCAAGATGGCTGCCATTGACGATATTGGATTCCATCCGTCTCGAATCTTGTGAACGTGGTATCTCGACAACAATTTGACCAATCAACTTCAAACTCAAGACGGTGCTTCACATCAGTTAGACAGCGATTGGTATTGATTTTCATTGAGGTAGTATGTAATCGAAGATGGCTGCCATTGACCATCTTGGATTTCACTCACCCATATTGTACCCATCTGTCTTGTGAATGCGATATCTTCCACTCATCGATTTATAAACCCAACCATTCATACAACTACAGACTTATATTCCAGTGTTACACTATCCATTACTGCTTCCCAAACCTCCTCAAATTGTCTCAACAATTCCAGATGAACATCTCTTTCCACATACACATATCAACTTTCCAAGTTATATTTAAGGAGATATTGGAAGCGTATATGCTATATGCTCTCAAACAGGCTACTTGGCGGAGGACCTGCTAGCTACTCAGCTTGTTTTATTTAGCTTAGTATGCAGATCTGCACGCCTGTAGATAAGCAACATCGGTACTGCATGTAGGTCACAGAGCAACAAGGTTTGGGTACCTGAAGCCGTACGTGGACGAGTTTGATGAACACAGCGGAACTACTTTCTCGAGAACCGCACTCTGATACTGCGTCCGATATTCGTGTACAATTTTACTAGTTCTAGATGTCTTTTTTTCAAGGTATATCATCAAATTCGAAATATATCAAGCAGTTTTCAGGAAATTTCAATTGGAAAATGGAGACTTGTTTTCATTTCATTTTTCTTAATTTTGAATATTTTCTACATGCTTGAGCAACAGTTATGTAAATTCCATAAGTGAACCCCTCGGGACATACGCTTTCATAAACTGTATACATTATTATTTTTATGTTGAATATTTATTGCTACAGACGACAAATTATCAAGTGGTGTACAAAACTGCCTCAGGGGGTTACGTATCCTTATAAGACTGATACATGCAGCAGACAAAACCTTGCTTAAGCTCCATACATTTATTTACACCAGTACCGAGAGCAGATTAGCAAACCAGAGCTACATAACGATTAGATGCGTCAACAATGTGAACCATAAATAGAGATTGTATGAAATATTTACAAATGAACTTTGAATCCGACAAGCTATATATATCAAAGTAAAGGTGTGCCTAACTGTAACTTTATAATATCTCAGATTAAGGTAAACTGGTTTGCATTGAATCAAGTACATATTCTATTCTGATAAATAGGAGTGCTTTCAGTATTTGCAAAAGTAGGCCACCAACTATTTGAGGACCAGATGCTAAAGAGAAGATTTTAATAATCAATATATTTTAATGAATTTAATAAAATATTGTGCTGAATGTTTTGTAATGTATGAAAGCAACAGCAAACGCGAAAAATGCTCCCTGATAAACCGCACTTGAAATTATCATCAACAACACTTCCTTATATTATCAATAAGGATATTGTCACATAATTGGATATATGTTAAAAACCGCACACCATGAACCCGTCTATTTAACGAACGCTGATTATGCAGTAAACTTTGCTGTAATGATAAGTGGAATGTAAATATTGCATTATTGACATACCCATCTTGGCAGTTTCCAACACAGGTATCATCAAATACCTCAATTAAATTTCAAGTGTACATGTATATAGACTACACATGTAATATGAGGAAAATAATGGGTTTAATTTCTGCCAACATAGAGTGGTCACCAACCGTAAATATTTACTGAACTTACACTTGCAATTTAATTTCACATCAGTGTAGAATTATTGAGGATAAAATGATTTAATGTTCATAATTTCTAGTTGTATGTATCAAGTTATCAAATATTGTACACCTCTGGGATTATATTTGTTATGTTGTGAAATGTTAGGTAATAAAATTTATATGTTTGATTGAATTAGACATTGTAGTGTATCTTTGCTCATATATTAATTATATGAGTCAATGTCTCATATAATATATAATATATATTGAATAGTATCGTTATATTCAATATCATGTGAAGTGTATATCTCCAATTATGAAATATAACCAAACTATTTGTCCAGTTCCGTACCGTATATTAAAAGTTCGCGAATGAATGTTTTCAAGTCCAGTGTGGCGTATATAGTCATGATAGTGAAATAAAATGTAATTATTTCATTATCTCTGTAGTACATACTTCACGCTGTATCATAAGGGTGTGTCCAAGCTGCACCATCTAATGTCCACATATGCCAAATATAACAGCAAATGTACTGGGCATATGAGTGAATTATATGGGAAATGATGCACGTATACAAGCGATTGCAAATGATAAAGCAACGACGTTCATTTACTACAGTAGGGAATGCAATATCATCATTATATCCGCTGTGTGTACTTGTCCTTTAAATACATGCCTCTCGTATCCATCTTTCTAATGAAACATCATACGTTTACACGGGTCATGCTGTGTGTGTTAGAAATACGCAAATAATATCAACACATATTAAGGATTTGCAAATATAATAATTGTATTCCCCATACATTATCGAGTGATGCTAAATACTATCAATCGAGGTTTTCGCGTAGGGTTATATCTTTGGAGATCACGTGATATACAGCAAATTTTGAAATTATTTATTAATAAATCTCTCATTAATATTAGATCTTTAAAATGTGCATAATGTGAAACAGATACATTGCAGATACTTTCCTGGCTTAAATTTCCCTGAGATATATTTAATCGGACGATTTTGATCAGGGCATTTTGAATATAGAGCAAATTTTGAAATTACTTTCGAATAAATATCCGATTGATATTAGATCTTTAAAATGTATATAATGTGATACTTTCCTGGCTTAAATTTCCCTGAGATATTTTTAATCAGACGATTTTGATCAGAACATTTTGAATATACAGCAAATTTTGAAATTACTTTTGAATAAATCTCCCATTAATTTTAAATATTTAAACTGTATATAATGGGAAACAGATACACTGAAGATACTTTCCTGGCTTCAATTTCCCTGGGATAATTTTAATCCAACGTTTTTATCAGTGTGAAATAACAGTGATTATTCGACATTTTAAGGTTGAACGGCTCACATCCAGCCGAGAATGAGACAGCTTGTACGCATGCACCGTGTCCCTCTTTTAAAGATGATATATCGAAAGGTTGAAAGTGATGACTGAATATGTGTATGTCGTCTAACGATTTCTACGTAACACAAGGTTATTCAGTGGATAACAACGTCTTTATTGCTGTGGAGCTGACGTTTCGTCGGAGATACTTCCAATGTTATCAAGGCTAATGAACTCCACTGAACTGCTTGGTAAACCTGGTGTGTAGAAAGTTTGTGGATGTTTTCCCAATTTATCTGATGTCCACACACTTTCTGTGCACCAGATTGACCAAACAAGTTAAGGAGAAGACTACAGGAAGCCATTCACATCAGAAGACACGAGCGCGCAATCAACCGAGACATTGAACAGATTGTACCAAGCGTTTATGACAGCCTTATCAGCTTAGATGGAGATTATCACTGTGACCATTAATCCTTTCTATTACCCTTATAGACTTCTCACATGTTATGCTATTTATCTATGTGTTTATCCCATATCAACTGTATAATCCTCGCATATTTTGGTGTTAATATTTTGTCACCTTTAACTATGCAGCCACTTCAGATTTAATCTGCAGTCACCTATTGCCTATATCCGGTTCAGAGGATTAGTAGTTTACAATAGACCTACTCACTGTTTGGATTACCCTTTATATACCTGACATGACCAACTCATGGAGCACCTATTGTGCTATGATTGTTTTGTGACATTTCATTGCTTTTTATTCATTTGTATAAATATCCTCATCTGTAATATGTAGTTCACCGGCTCGAAAAAGTTGGAAGTGTCTCCAACGAAACGTCAGCTCCACAGCAATAAATAAGTTGTTATCCATAGCATTGTGTTATATACGTCGATTTCTAAATGCCTATAAATGAGAAGAAAATTTTTTTAACCATCACGGGTACATCATAGAGATGAAGCATATTATCAGCTAGGTCCATTGGTGAAAGTTTGTCAGTTACTTGCCGACGGGCGGTAGTTCTCTCCGGGTAATCCGGCTTCCTCCACCAACCAAACTGACTGTCACATATGAGTGAAACAACCTTATATGTGACATAAAGCCAAATCTCCCCCTATTATCAGCTATTATGGAAATGGTGATGGCGGAGTTACCTTGATATTGAGGGCCGTCTATCTCATTGTCCTACAAATTCTTTATGGCCATCAAACGATAATGCATACAGAAATAATACAGTGCCGTTTATTTGTGTATTCACCTAGTACTAAATCTATCGAAATGTTTAGTAATTTATTCATTTGTTTATCTATTTACTCACTTAATTATATATTGCTATTCATATTATGTGACTGACATTCGGGGCGTGCCTGTTGTTGGGAGGAAGATATATCAAATTATTGCATCGAAAAACAATAGAAAACAAGAATGACTACAAGCCTTCTATTTCATATGATACAGGCACACCAAAGACCACAGACGAGTTGGACAAGACCTGAAACAGAAGACGGATGACGATTACAAGAATACCAACAGCGCCCTGAGTGACAACGCCGCATAGCAAGAACATCCAGAATCAGAATACTCGACCCTAGACCACACCGGACACGCTACCCCTTAGATGTTACCGAACTGACGCCTCAACACAGAATATGATCCTTTGACTTTCACGTAATATAGGACGTAGACCTGCCGTTCTGTACCCCACTACACACTCCAAGCAATTGTTACAGGCACAGATTTCTGGAAGGACCCACCCTGTTCCCAAGGGCGTCGTTAGGGAAGCCGTCTCGAAGAATCCTGAAAACGCCCTGGTTCTCCCAGTTTTTCTGGACGGCTTTGTGCGTACTATGGGGTACCGAGACAAAGGAATCATCCACGCGATTATAACAAAGATTTTCCAGTATAAAAACCAATAACAGACTTAACGACTTGTACATAGCGACTCTTCTCTACTAGTATTTATATTTCCTCATTGTTATTGTTATTGTTATTCATTATTTAATTATTTATTTTAATATCTAGCGCTGCAAAAGATCTCAAATTAACAAAGAAATGTACCGTGAAATTTAAATAAAACATTGAGTTGATGGGCCGCGAAATCCGTATGGGAAGCGGCCCTTAAACTACAATTTCAATCAATTATCAGCTATTATTGATTTTTTTTAACGAAAGTGTGGTGCTCATCAGAAGAGAATAAACCGAAAGAATAAGTTACATTCACAAATGCAAATCAGAGGTACTCACTTTCTTAGTCCACCTTTGCAAGCTACACAATATAGACGTAGAGTCGTGTAATACACATACAGATGAGAATGTGTGACACATTTCATTTTTCTATATAGCCAAAAAAAAAACATTCACGCTTCACCGCATCACGTCACAAACAATTTGGCTCGGTTTCAGCAGAATAACGATGTCACTTTGTTGATTTTAGTATAAACGGTGATATGTTCACTCAATGGGAATAAATAGCACACATATCTGTGTGGCATATTGCTAAGTGTTATCACTTCGCTGCATGAACTGTAGGGCTCTCTTCGTCAAAAAATCAACCGCTTACCGCTTTCCGTCCACTATTTTCATCGAGTTCGACAAACAGTTTGATAGCCGTGCGGAGCTAATGTCTCTGTAATCCGTCGTCAAACAGCAATGGACGATTGAATTTTCCAAGCATCTGGGTCACGAGATCTGCGCGCTGAAAACCTGTTCGTGACATTCGTTGATGTTTGAAGACAGATTATAAAAACCTTAGTTCCTCACGGCTATCAAAAACTGTTTGCTAAACTCCATAAACCTAGAGTACAGAAATTGGGAAAGGGTTCTTTAATTGCCGAATAGGCCCAAGCAGTATAGTGGTTCCGGAGAATACATGCACTCGAATATAGAGAAAGCTTAGCTGGAGGTTGGAACGAACGAAAACATAAAAACTTGGTTATGTGACGTAGTGATAAACTAAAATACCTATTTAGATCAAAAATATCTATATGTAAAACCACATAAGGGATATAAGTTATAAGGGGAGAATATCCCAGAAAAAATGTCCCTTCTCGATGCTTCAGTTTATGAAACTACCTAATGCCCAACCCAATTCACCAATCAGGGTAAAATCAAGTTTGAAAAGTAGGAGCTGAACATTTTCTCCTTTCACATCAGACCCGATGCGGTTGGCTTACACTTTTTTGTGCAGTTAACTCTCACATTTCACATGCTGTTGGTTTGTGTTTATCGGCTTGACGAGGGTTTCTCTGCAATTTTTCCAATGTATATATCTGATCAAGTTCTGCTAGAAAATGCAATCGTTGCATCGAATTCCTTGATGAGGTGAAAAAGGGTATAGTTATATGGTGTTTCCGACCTGAAACTAATGAAGATAATATAGAGACGAACTGAATTACCGTACATGTAGTTTCTCACTGTCACGAAAAAGGCATTAAACTCAACATAAAATTCGTCCCCATGTTCATTTGCACCCAGGCTAATGCAATTCTATCTTAGATAAGCACAATATGAGAACTGTAGAGCCAGGAAGTGTCAGATTTCGTCGTTTTTATCACTACCATTAGTCGTTTGCATGGAACAAGTAAATGATTAGCGACCAAATTAGGCATAAGCTTCACATTCCATAGAAATTATTGCTATACCCAACATTCCAGATTCCTCTGCTGCTGTGATTACCACAAAATGCACTTGTGTTGCATTGATCGGCCTACTTCTCGTGACTAAACGACACAAATCCGATCTTCATTGAAAAACGTTTCCATTGTTTTTAAAACAATCCTACGTGACACCATCACAAACTTCCTTTGCATCAACTCAGAATCGTTCCGAATAAATGCCGTGTTTGTATCGACACATGCATTACCTTTGTATTTAACCCTACCTGGCCTGGGGGGGGAGGCGGAAAGTGCCTCCCCCCTAGTGAACTTTTCTCTGCTGCTCCGAAACGACAAAACCGAGGAGGCTGAAACTTGGTGACTTTTAAGCTTATCTTATTGGGGTCATTTTGAGCTTATTTTCATATACCCCCGGACAGAGGATCATGGGTAAATTCAAAATGGCGTCATCCGCGGAAGTCGTGTTTTTCAATCTTTTCGCTCCATTTCTTCACATTTTCCTTGCCTAAAAGGCACAGAAAGTATTTTATTTATGCAAACTAATTATTCTATATTTTATTTGATTTTTTTTCGAGAGAAAAATCGCAAAAATAAAAATTTCGAAAAATCGACCCCAAAAAGGCCAAAAATGGCTTCCGAGAAGATGACGTCACTGTGACGTCATCATGGCGGCCATCTTGGAATTTTTTACATTTCCCGGTAGAGCTCGAAACGAAGATACTGTGTGGTAAATTTCAGCGCTCTAGCCTTAGTGGTAGAGAAAATATATAGGGAGGGCACTTTCCGCCTCCCCCCCCCAGGCAGCGATACACCCCAGATCTCCCAGGCCAGATAGGGTTAAACAAAGACGTGCGATGGATCAGCATAGTCCCGTGTTGTATCAAATTAGACGTTTGTTTAACCTTACCTGCCCTTGGGGGCACTTTCCGCACATCCCCACCCCCTGTTGGTTTATTGCTCCTATCTCCGAAACGACAAAAGATTGATAGCTGAAACTTCGCGACTTTTAGATTATTAAATTGTGGTCACTTTGAGTCGTTTGCATAACCTCCCGAGCAGAGGATCATGAGAAATTTCAAAATGGCAGCCATGTGGGGTTCTAGAAAAGTGATGTTTTCGTCATATTTCTTCAAAAATTATGCTTTTCTGTATGGAAAAGTGGGTAAAAGCTATTTTATTTCATATCAGACTATTATTTACTAATTTATGATGCAGTTTTTGCGAAGAAAAAACAAAAATTAAAAATTCGAAAAATCGTCCAAATATGCTCTTTTTGAAAATGACGTCACAGTGACGTCATCATGGCGACCATCTTGGATTTTTTACATTTTCTTGTTAAGCTTGACCCATAGATATAGTGTGGTATGTTTCAGCCCTCTAGCCTTAGCGATAACGAAAATATGTAGAGAGCACTTTCCCCCGCCCCACCCCAGGCTGCGGTACACCCCAAATCGCCCAGACCAGATAGTGTTAAGTACAATTTGTGTTGGCGGTCGTGAGGGGTGAACAGTCTTTCACACTATGTGGTAACTCGTTTCACACATTTGTACTCTGGCCGAAGAGTAATAGATGGTGTTGGTTTGATAGCACAATAACGTTTTCCTTGAAAAATCTGTTTGCATATTAGATAAATTGACATCGATCCTCCAAGTGTCAGGTCCAACCGGTGTAGACGGTTTCTCGATGACAGAGTAATACAGATAAATATCTCATCTCAAAATTAAATCCAGCATGGCGGTAAGAGTGACAAAAAATAGCTGGCTTATTCTTCAACCTGGTATTCAGACATTGTATCGTGGTACCGGTATATCAGTAACTATAAAGTTTGAGCCTCGCGCTTCAAACTCAAGCTCAAATGGAAACTTTTACATGTCGTAGTCACATTCCGATTTGGGAATACGATATGCCGCTGGAGTTCGTCATTGAAGAAGATATTAGACGACTGTTAGATTATTATGGAGTGGCACACGGCACATAATTTGTCTGAGATGACCCATTATATTGTCTTCATATTTAACCTATCAACATCCACAAACCTTAAAAAGGTTAAAGTGATGTTTAGTCACTTTAAATGGACGTCCACTCACCATAAAGTGATGTCTACTCACCTTAAAGTGACGTCCACGCAGCTTAAAGGGACGTCTTTTAACCTTAAAGCAGCCGAAGAATTTGTTTCCATGTAAACGTTACTACTTCTTTTGACATGCAGACGAAACCCGCCAAATGATACATTGTGATCGTTGTTCTGAGACCACAACAGACGAATATTTGGTTTAGGTTTATTCCTCTCGCACCTATATACAGATTTGTTTTGTTCATTGTCAAACAACTATGCGCAATTGTATTCGAATATGACACCCATTGCCATAGCAATCATTTTGATTTAATAGAAATAACACGACAGAGAGAAAAATAACTACAATATATAAACCCTTGGGTACAACATTAAGAGCCTATCACGGCGACTTAGTCACATTATCCAGTCTTTGGTTTGCCATGGTCCTGCAGAATGTGCTATATCCAAATATGAGAAATAATCTATTCGCATTTCTGTTAACAAATCTAACTTTATGGCAACTTTCCTACGAAGTAGGCTACTATATGCAAATGATCCGGTAGTCAATGAGTGAGTGAGTCCATCCGAATCCTTTCGTCGGCAAAATAAGGAGGACCGTTAACATTAGAACCTTGATTTTTTTGCATGAAGGTGCATTAGGGGACTGTTACCAGCAAGTTCTGAGCTGATCTACGTTTGATGAAAATTTCTGGTGATTTTTGATAAAAATTTCTGGTCATTCTGACTTGGGCTGTGCCCATCTTAATATAGGCAGGATTTCAACTTGTGGCGGGGGAATTTCCAAGAGTTCAGTGCGCGTCGGGTCCTAATGCCTCCCTAATTCGTAGGTCTTGTGACGTCAGTCACACTGCCATGTTTCTCCATTTCCCTATGATACATGTGCTAATCAAATTATGTATTATGCGCTAATTCGTTCGTCCCAAATTATACCAAGCAATCGCTGATTCTATCCACGAGAATCCATCAACATACTGCCTGCTTGAAACAATGAAATGCTGTTTCTCACTCACTCTACGATAATGAAAAAAATGAACTATTGAAAAATAGTTGACTTCCGCAACCGTAAACACAAAAACACTTGCTGGTTCAACCTTTATAACATAGTTTTTATCATTGATTTGTGACGCGATTCATTCAAATCATTCCTGTCAAATGATGCAGCAAATGCTACAAGGCGGAAGGTTGATAAAATGAAATGTGATATGCATTGTTCATATAGCCTGAAGCCTTACCGTTAAACTAGAAATGCACGTAAAAAAATTAACTCGAATACAGTACAATACAATACAATACTATACTTTATTCCGCTCAGACCACGAATTGTGGTATATGAGGATACATACAGATAAATAATATAAAAATGGCGATTGGGAGTATATTCGTTATTATATATAACGTAGATTCCGATCAACACGAGCAAATAAATAGCTAGTGGATTTTCCAGGACAGATATTACATCTATCAATCTGCGAAATTATCCATGATAGCATTAATTAGTTTACATAATTTCATTAAACTGGGTGGGTAGTTATTTCTGAATATATCTGCAAATTTAAACAAATCTGGATTATTCCAGTAATACCGTGGTAAACATATTTCTCTTATATCAAGGAAAAAAGAGCATTGGACAATATAATGAAATTCGTCACCTATTGAACCACTGGTACACAAAGTACATATTCTCTCTTCCTTAGATTTATTTTGCCAGCGACCAGTTTCAATTGGTAGTTTGTGGTTGCTTGTCCTAAATTTAGTGTAGATAGTTCTGTATTTTTTGGGGAGGTTAATGAGATAATTTTCTAAGGCAATATCTGTTTTAAATAATTTGTAGTAAGTTGATTTACTCGATGATGAAACTTTTTCGCACCAAGTCTGCAAGTACTGATCTTTCAATATCCTTTCAATGCTCTTTTTTTCTCCAGTACTCGACATTGATAACGACTGAGTTAGCCATGTGATATTTTTCCCCGTATTTTCCAGGGTAGATCTAATTGAGCTGATCCATTTATGATTGTAAGTCCCATTCTCGGTATCCAATAACAACAATCTATACATTATGGAACATATCTTTGGTTTTAGGCACCCATCTAAAATTCGAGTCCAAAAACTAAACATTCGACATTTGATTGTTATATCTAAAGGGAATCTACCCAACTCACCGTAAAGCATGTATAATGGAGTGCTTTTTCTGACACCTAGTACTTGGCGCAAGAAATTAGTGTGTAGATTTTCAATAATTTTTGTATCTTCGTGACCCCAAACCTCACAATAACTGCATTCCAAAATGTTCGGTCTGTTGATGTGATAAAACGCCCCTGGCTATAATCCAACAGTGAGGCAGATGCAGTTGGGTGTAATACAGCCAGTTATGCTCCGTCACAGCATGTCTTATAACATATTACCTAGATAATGAATGGAACGTTTTGTACTGTTGTGCTGTTTCTAATATCCCATCACCTCGTCCAGCCATAATTTCCTTCGGAAGAATTGCTCTGTTGTATTCAATTCACAAATATCGGTTCAGAGTTTTTTTTCTTAACGAGCTTGATCGTTCCAATTTTTTGTTACCAATATCAGCGATTTATCAGTGAATTTAATGATTCAATACCAACCCCATGATATTTTTCCAGCCTATTATGTAAATCTATGCGTATAATCTCATCAGACATTTCACTATGACGAACTTATCGTGTGCGTAAATAGAATACTCTGCATTACGACACACTGTAATGTAGATAATATATCTCCATGTGATTACTAAATCGCACAGCAGGTATTGCGATATCGTGAAAAATTCTAGAATAAATATTTTGAATGAAGTGAAACAACATTCAGCTTTCAAATTTATAAATATACCGTATTTTAATAATGAGGGCCAGACGATATATTGAATTTATTTCGAGAATTTTTCTCTAACACATAACATACAGATGGAGTGTAGACAAATTACATGTAGGTTGCTTACAAGCCATTGCACTGGCCCATATAAAGTCAAGGTCACTAAAATTATGTTGAACAATTCGTGGTTATTGCATAAGAACTGAATCTTGTATAGCAACACACCATAGGATTACATCGACAACGAATGGGAAGGGGCTTTTTACAGAGTTCATTTAATCAGCGGGTATATCATAGATAAATTCATACCCGTCATTTTTATCTGAACTCGTCCAGTAATTGACCCCTGCTTTGATTAATTCATCAAGTTCAATGCGTCCATCTTTGTTAATATCCAGCTCATCGAAAACCCTCCTAATAAATCGTTCGTCCTTGACCCCGTGGCCTTCGTAGTATAACTTCAGCTCTTCCTATGGGATCTGACCATCTTTATTTATGTCCATGTTGTCAAATAATGCTGAAAAAACTTGCCGCGTTGAAACATTTCATCTTCTCTACCTTATACATTTCCCTGATGGACATAACCATCATTTCTTCAGTGACTGCTTTGATTAACGGGTCCGGCGCTACAATATTGAACCATTTGTCTAATTCCTGTCTCGTCTCTTCCTTTTCTGCCTCACTAGCTCCTGTTTTCTCGGAAATATAGAGGGAGGGTGCTTCCAGATCTTGGACTGTCAGGTAACCATCGTTATCGACATCGAGAAAATGGAAAGCCCTCCTCCATTTTCCTTCCAGAAACTTTACAGCGGCCATTGTTGATCTTTCACCTAGGGTGAAAAAAATCCGTCTTTTAGTGAATTTGCGACGTCATACATGTACATGCATAGATTACACTTTGCACACATCTGGACACTGGTGACTGTTTTCCTACAACGCTGTTCAGCCCAGGAAAATCTCCATATTAATTCGTCGTTATGTAGATATTTGAACTCTTGATGAAATGTTTTACGTTGACAGAATTTTTCAGCACACGTTAGTATTCATACATAACACAGCAAATTACATGTATATACAGCACTAAATATGACAAAGAAGATAGAGCAAGGAAGGGATGACAACATATACTGGCCTGCAAATCCTACTAACCTACTTTCCGAAGATACTTCTCGAACAAAACAAGACCGTCATACGAAGAATACAGGTCTGTACCGAATGTCACTAATAGATCGAGGCAGATACATTCATTTTGTACCTAAATTCTTTCTATGCCTGACTGAATGCTCATCGTGGACAGCGTCTTTATCTATGGCGATATAGTTGTGTATGTCATACTCCATTTGTTTTATGCGTCAAGTATTTTTTATGTTATATCAAGAACGAATTAACTGTTTCTCGACGAAGTTGTATACGCCATAAAAAAAGAAAGTCAGCCTTGAGGTACATGTATGTGCACATGTGCGAATACCGCTGGCTTCGGCTCACCAGTCGATCAAATTTTACCGTGGTTTAAGATAGGTCGGCCGAATGCAAACAGCTATATCTACAGAATTTCAGTTTGCCGAAAATATATTTACACCTCAAAACTTTCTATATATATCATCTTTCTTATATTCTAAAGTGATCACGAGAATCACTTCACAGCGATATGGTCCCCCGATGAATGGGAATAACGTTTTTCCCGATGATAAGAGTGTCAGCAAGTTTCCGACTAAATTATATTGCCGATGCGAGACATATTTACCTCTAATCAGAAACATAAGTCTAGACTTGAAAAGTTAATGTGGTTATATTAAAAATGAATGTACGAGAAACCTCGTCAAAACTCTTCAGAATGTGGAACTAATTCAATCGGTAATGTTCGGAGACCGTCGTGTGATTCCGGAAAGGAGGTAAGATTATATCACAAAGAAAATATTTGTTATTTTTTTACTTCAGCAGCTCAACTCAGCAAAATTTGTAGAAGGTTTTGTTTGCAAAATGATTTTGTAACATATTTATCAAAAATCCCCAAGTATATTCCAGTAGATAAGAACAGCCTAAATGTATAGGATGAAGAAATTGTATTAACACAGAGTTAGATCTCGACTTCACATATAAAACTCTTATCAGCTCAGACCACGATGTTTCTTTATGCGTGAAAAGCGTAGAAACTCAGGATATCTGCGTTCACAAAAGGTCACCAAAGACAAACCACTTAACCCTATCTGGCCTGAGCAATTTGGGGCGTACCGCAGCCTGTGGGTGGGGGGGGGGGGCGCAAAGTGCCCCCCCCATATATTTTCGCTATCGCCAAAGCTAGAGGGCTGAAACTTACCCCACTATATCTTTGGGTCAAGCTCTGCAAGAAAATGTAAAAAAATCCAACATGGTCGCCATGATGACGTCACTGTGACGTCATTTTCAAAAAGAGCATTTTTGAACGATTTTTATGTCAAAATCTTCGAATTTTTTATTTTTGTTTTTTCTTCGCAAAAACTGCATGATACATTAGTAAAAAATAATCTGATATGAAATAAAATAAGTTTTACTCACTTTTTCGTACAGAAAAGCAAACATTTTGAAGAAATATGAAGAAAACATAACTTTTTCTGGTAGCCAACATGGCCGCCATTTTGAATTTACCCATGATCCTCTGCTCGTGAGGTTATACATTTTTTTGCATTCCGGAGATATCGCAGAAAGTATGGCAGGGGGGGGGGGGCAGACCTGGCAGGGTTAGTAGGGGAAGGGAGGGAGGGGGAGCAAATCAGGAAGTGTTTCTTGGTGATGATGCATAGAATCTCGTTGAATCAACATGCTGAATTTTTGCGTAATTTTTGAAGAAATATAGCGAAAACATCACTTTTCAGGTTCCCCCACATGGCCGCCATTTGGAATTTACCCATGATCCTCTGCTCAGGGGGTCATGCAAATAGGCTCAAAATGACCCCAATGTGATCATCTAAAAAGTCACGGAGTTTCAGCTCTCAATTTGTTGTCGTTCCGAAGATACGAGATACGAGTAAAAAATCAACAGGGGGGGGGGGGCGGAAAGTGCCCCCCCTCCCCCCGGCCAGGTAGGGTTAACCTTCGAGAAACAAAGGTCGCATATTCAATCAATAATTTATTACACTGTAAGGACTCAGGGTGTCACGACAGGTGTACAATGTGAGTACTAGATGGCGGATGATTGTTTCAACGGGACGAAAACACTGAACATACAATATATATTTTCGCATTACTAATAACTGCATATAGACATTCCTTTATTAATAAATCAATATAGATTCATGAGCTTGCTCTTATCTGCTGACTAGAATAGTTCTTTTGAGCTTGATGATATATATACCTTGGTATAGGTATTGGTATTCCTAATACCGACGCCGTGTTGCAAGGAATGAATATTCCAAATTTCGGAGAAATCCGACAAAGCGTTTGCAAGTTATTGCCTGCGAAGAATTTTAACTTGGTATTAAAACTTAGGAATTGGTATAACTTATCACACTATATCTTTGGGTCAAGCTCTACAAGAAAATATAAGAAAAAATCCAAGATGGCGGCCATGATGACGTCACTGTGACGTCATTTTTCAAAAAGAGCATTTTTGGACGATTTTTCGATCAAAATGTTCGATTTTTTTTATTTTTGTTTTTCTTCTTCGAAAAAACGGCATGATGAATTAGTAAATAATAATCTGATACGAAATAAATAAGTTTTACCCACTTTTCCGTAGAGAAAAATACAAATTTTGAAGAAATATGGCGAAAACATCACCTTTCTGGTACCCCGACATGACCGCCATTTTGAATTTACCCATGATCCTCTGCTCGGAGGGTCATGCGAATAGGCTCAAAATGACCCCAATATGATAATCTAAACAATCACGGAGTTTCAGTTCTCAATTTTGTTTCGTCCGGGAGAATCGAGCAAAAAACCAACGTGGGGGGAGGGCAGAAAGTGCCAGGTAGGGTTAAACAACCTGGGTGCAAATGATCATGGGTTTGGATTTTATGTTAATATTTATGCATTTTTTCGGACATTGCTAATATGTTCATTAGTTTTAGGTAGAAAACACCTATCGGTATACTCTCTGTCACATCATCAAGGAATTCGATACAACGATAGCATTTTTTGGCAAGGCCTGATCAAATTCATGCTTCCGAATAATGTAGAGGAAACCTCGACAAGCCGATACACACAAACCAACAGCATGTGAAATGTGAGTATAAACCGCACAAAAAAATGTAAGCCAACCGCATCGGTCCTGATGTGAAAGGAGAAAATGATCGGATCCTTTGTTTCGAACTTGATTTTACCCTGATTGGTGAATTAGGTAGGTCATTAGGCAGTTTCGGAAATTGGGACATCGGGAAGGGATATTCCTGGGATATTCTTTCATGTCAACTCGGTGGTTTTACATACAGATCTTTCCGGTGTAAATAGGTCTTAGTTTATCACTTCGTCACATAGCCAAGTTTTTATCTCCTCGTTCCTTCCAACTCTCAGATAAGCTTTCTCTATTTTGGATTGCATGTACTGTCCGGAACCACTATACTGCATGGGCCTATTCGAAAATTCAATAACCCTTTCCCAGTTTATGTACTCTAATTGTATGGAATTCAGGAAACAGTTTTTGATACTCGTGAGGAAACAAGGTTTCTATAGTCTGCCTCAAAACAGCGAATGTTACGAACAGGTTTTCAGAGCGCAGATCTCGTGACCCAGATGCTTGGAAAATTCAATCGCCCGTTGCTGTTTGACGACGGATTACAGTGACATTAGCTCATCATGGCTATCAAACTGTTTGTCGAACTCGATGAAAATAGTGGACAGAAAGTGGCAAGTGGTTGTTTTATTGGCGAAGAGAGTCCTATACAGTCCACGCAGCGAAGTAATATCGGACTGTACATGAAATTGAATATAGATGGAGCTTGGCTGAGAGAGGGAACGAACAGAAACATGAAAATTTAGCAATACGCCACACAGATATGTGTGTTATTGAATCTCATTGTCTGAACATATCATTGTTTATACAATAAGCGACTGTGAGGTGACATCGCTATTCTGCTGAAACCAGGCCAGGCTGTTTCTGACGTGATGCGATGAAGCGTGAATGTTTTTTTTCAGTTATATAGAAAAATGAAATGTGAGGCTTTTAGTAGGTTAAACATTCTTAACTCTATGTGTATTACATAAGTCTACATCTATGTTGTGTAACTGGCAAAGGTGGACTGAGAATGTGAGTACCTCTGATTTCCTTGTGTGAATGTGACTTATTCTTTCGGTTTATTCTCTTCTGATGAGCACCATTCTTCCGTAAAAAAATCAATACTAGCTGAGAATAGGCTTCATCTCTATGATGTACTCGTGAAGGTTACGCAAAAATCGTTAGACGAAATAAGCATATTCATCCATCACTTTCAACCTTGCGATATAGCACCTTTAAAAGAGGGACGCGGTGCATGCGTACTTGTTTGTTCTCATTCTCGGCTGCCTGCGAGTAGTTCAGCCTTAAAATTTCGAATAATCACTGTTATTTCGCACTGGTAAAAACTTTGATTAAAATTATCTCAAGAAAATCTGAGCCAGGGAATTATTTCCAATGTATGTGTTTCCAATTATATACATTATAAAGACTTAAAAGTAATGAGAAATTTATTAAAAATTAATTTCAAAATTTGCTATATATCCTCTAATCTTGTTGGAAGTCGTAATTGCACTTCCACCCATAAAAGCCTATACATACACCATTATCTGCTCCATCAGTTTTTCAACCCTTCTCGTTGAACTGCTGTATTATTGTAAAACGAACGGATTAGATATTTACGGGCCTCATAGCTGATCGCTTCCACCTCATTTCAATAGTTGCACAGGCGCGTGCTCCTCAACATGATCAGGAGATTCAAAATGGCGACTCACCGGGGTCAACTAAAATGCCTGTTTTTGCCACAATTTCCCTACTTTTGTAGCTGTTGTAGCAAGTTGATATTTTTCAGAATGTAAAAGCTTCATATCATAGCTAATGATATGTAGTTATTCCTAAGAAAAATCATGTTGCCTCAATAGCAGCGCAAGGTGTACCGACACGTGGCTAACCGCACTTTAGCATAGGAGATATTTACACTCGTAATCAATACTCAAAAATGCCCCGGTTAAAGAGATGAGGGAGATGTCAGGAGAACGAACCGGAGCTCACGCGGTGACCCACGTGCCGAAGCACCTGTCGCTATTTTCAAAGGACAAGTAATCACTTAGGTTATAGTGCAAACCAACCATTGTAGTTTCAATTCCAATGGGCATCGAATGTCGAAACTCGATGATCAGGCAATCAGTTGGGTGGGTATCGTTCTACCCTACGTTGCAGACCGTATTCACTGTATACCACCGAAGTAACAAAGCTTATTATCCGCTGTTTGAAGGGCAATGCTATTGACATCGGCAATTCAACCACTCTAAATTGAGAGACCAGGATCCTCGTTTTAGGAATAAAATGCAGACCCTTTCACAGATACAAACTATACATTATTTGAATTTGTGAAAGCAGATAAATATCAAAAATGAGATTTGTATATTTGTATTTGTTTCAATAAATACAGTAAAAATAACTCCAGACGCCATAATTCTGCCCTGAAACCATTAACAAACAGTAATAACACTGTATAGCAGCACATATGGGCGAACCACAGAACAGGCGAGAGCATAGTATTGAAGACTATATATATATATGATTGGCCTATGCCCCTGATGAGAGATATGCCTGGACTATATGGACGATTTACTCCCCAAAATATCCCAAACAACTGCTCTGAGGTACATGAATACATATAGTGATGTTATAATAAAACTTCCATACTCAGGCTGTTTTAGGCCAGCAGTAGGTTTCCAAGAACATACTGTGGGTGTGGCAAATTTAATAGTAATTGTGAGATGATCCCTCAAGTTGTTTTTGAAATTTCAAAAAGATGAAATATCAGTGACAGTTAAAGAGTAATTGATAGAACAATTCTATCCGCAAAGCTTACCAAGAACATACTGTGGGAAAACATGTAAAATGCAATAGTAATTAGGAGATGACCCCCAAAAACGATCATCAAGATAGTCTTTGCACATTAGTTCAGCAAACATTTTTAATAAGTATTGAAGTCGGAGATTTGATAATTTTAGGTAAACGCTTAGTAGAATTGAAAATGTAAAATTTGGACAAATAATTTCTGTTAACATATTCTGTTCTCTGTGGTAGTGATAAACTTTATGTAAGCATTGTTTTTTAGGCAATGATACACAGAACCGGTGGCAACAACAAGACACTATTATGGGAATTTCATTACATTGAATAGCGTAATGAAGAAAGCATGTGTATAAAAAAAAATCATTGAAAATTTGGAGTTGACCCCTGAGTGACTTCATGATTCAAGATCGCGTAACCTTAATGATATCAATCGATTCCGCATTTAATGGAGAGATTACTGCGGCCTCATTACTGTGCATTGGTGTAAAAATATTAGGTTATTAGTACAGAAGTAAACCCACATCCTGTCCTTTTTCGTGACGATAAGACTCAATATTGGTTCCTTGGAATAGATTTTTCACCTTTCTGCAATACATTTAAAGATCACATCCGGTTTAAAAAAAAGTACATGAAATAAACTTTCAAGTGACATAGGATGTGGCCGTGTGCACGGGAAGTGCATTTTCTTTTAAAATAAGACGTTTTTTTTCAATTCCCTGCTCGTCTACGTCACTTGTCAGTAAAAACACGGTCATTATAAATTATCGTTAGGGACTCAACTGAAAAATTATCTATGTTATACATGTACTATACATACATACATAAAAAAAAACCATGACCATACGTCTTAGCCCATTTGCCCACAATGAGAATTTGGTGATATGCTGATGTCAAATCAAGCGAGACTGGTTTTCTTATCATAGCAAGTATTCTGGCTGTTACCGAACTGCTGAAATATTTCAATATTTTCACAAAGATTCCATATAATTGCACAATAAGGAAAGCGTGAATATGTGCTAAGGAATATACCTCGAAATAATTCCCTAATTAAGGTGGATGATTTTATCTTTCCATTTGCATGAACATCACGAAACTAGACCTATGCTTTGAACTTTGGGCAAAATACCGGCCCGAATAGTTGCAATGAGTACAATAAAGCAAACCTTGGGCTACAGTTAATCCGCTAAGCTATTATGATTGTACACGGCAAAAGATTGACTGTTGCAATCTGCTAAATAATTATGGTTATTTGCAGAATTAGTTTGGAAGACGTAATTCACAAAGAATTCTTTCAGTTAGTAATCATTACCAGATCATAAATCTATATGATTTGTGTATGAGTAAACATTAATATTGTCGTGCAAATTGATTGGCGTGATTCATTTATCGGGTATCTAACAGGCGATATAATTGTCGAAGTTAATTTGTGACCACCACGATCAGTTCAACGAAAATAGTCTATGATTAGTTTTTGGAAATATCAAATTCTTAGAATCGAGACAATTTCCCTTTACCGTCGACTCGCACACTCCAGTGATAATAATATTATGATAGACTGCAGAGATAATATTATCAGTACAGTCAATGATATTATATTATGAAGGTGAGCAGCAATGATAATATTATCAAAGCAGTAATTTGCCTCACTCCTCTGTTGAATGCGCTAAATGAAACGTCTCTGTAATATCCCCAATATTAATACCTCCGATCAATCATTAAGTATGACATATACACATATTTCATTTCTGTCCTTATTATTGTGCGTGTGTGTGTTCAAGACAATTATAGACACCGAATCTGTTTGGGATATCAATTGACTACGACTTCGCTTTAGAAAAACAAAAACTATGAACAATATGTACCGGCATAGGATTATGATAATAGGTTTGAGATGAACCTAACCTCAGCTAATAAATTCAGAATGGCTGAAGGCCATACTGTACTCCACATCCAAGTTTTCTCTCTTATTCCAAGTTACATGCACTGATTTCATCACAGAGCCGCTTTACTCGGCAAAAGAGATAATATCAACAACGTATCTATAAATTTGGACCCTTCGGTCTCATTTCCGCTCATACTTGGTGAATAATAAAATATATGGAGAGTAGAACACCGGTATCGTCTGCGCGTCACGGATAATCTCGATATACAAAAGGCTCGTGCTCAATTTCACCAAAACATTTATCTTTACCCGTGACCCAATCCTTGATATCACAGCATGCCCGCTCAGATAAAATCGGTGATTTATTAATTTTTCAACAACGGAATTTCATCTCGTAAATCCAGATGGCGACTTTTACAAACGTCGCCAGTATCATTTGTTGAAGAGAACAGCGAAATTGGTGACGATAAAGGAAACTAGTGGTATGGATTAGTGTCAAAATGAACCCCTCAATACCGCTAGCTATGACGAGAGTAAGCGATAGGAAAGTGACAAGGAAACGATGGGTAGATCTGAGTAGACGATGGGGAAATGTGGTGAGTCTAAGTGGTGAACGGCGGTGGCTGAGCATCGTGAGTGTTGATTTTATGTGGGAGCCGTTGTTGTGTTGGGATAGAGCAGCGTTGTGAAGGGGTAAGCTGTAAGGTCGGATAACAATATACGAGATTCAAATTGTATATAAATATATGCTATAATTTCAGACCGTCGAATCAGATACCAGTAATGGCCCAATTTAAGACAAGCATGGCCTACAATAAATTCCTGGAAAACAAGTGGAGGAAAGCATTCCGGTTCGGGGATATCGACAAGGACGGATACCTCATCGAGGATGACTTTGCAATTATAGTGGCATACATTTCCAAGAAGACTGGAGCGTCAGAAGAAGAGAAGGCCAAGACGAAAGACGAGCATGTCAAGTTTATGAAATATTTGCAGCCGGATCCTTCGGTGACAAAAATTTCCGAAGAGATGATGTTCCGTTGTAATGTTGAATTGTATAAAGATATCGACAAATGGAAGAGCCTAGAGGGAGCCTACTACTCTGATCTGTTCGATAACCTTGATTTGAACAAAAATGGTTGGATCTCCATTGAAGAGCTCAGCATTTACTATGAAGGTTGCGGGGTCAAGGACGAGCGTTTTATCAGGAGGGTTTTTGACCAACTGGACGCCAATAAAGACGGATATATTGATCGTGACGAGCTGATCACGGCTGGAGTACAATATTGGACGAGTTCTGATGAGAGTGACGGGTCCTCAATCTTGTACGATGTACCAGAGATCTGTAGCTAAAACCACCAGGGAAACATGATTTTCACAGAGAAAAATTATCTGAACTGTTGTCTATCTCGAAGTATTGACTGTTCCCTACCGATATCTGATAAAATTATATTTAAAAGTTCAATGACGTTGGATAGTGCAGTCTTCGTCGAATGGTTGGTGCAGCGAAGAAAAACATCAAACTTTGACAGATAAAACACATTTCTGGTAGATTGATTTTTTGAAGATTTGCCCGTGTATTCATGATCATACAACGGATTTTCTTTATTCTGTTGAGATTTGATCCTCACACTAAGTGCATTGAAACTCTTGCATTGTGCCAACACAATTGTAATAGCACTACTCGATGCCATATCCAGGGAAGATGAATGCTAATCGACCGCACGTTTTCCTCGAACACGTAAAAATGTTTATCTGTTCGAAGTGAGCAACTGATTCCAGACGTTATTTTATGTTGCGTTTCTGCATCACACCCCACCGCTTGACGTAGAACGGCATGACATTGCTGTATACAGATTGAAAATAGAACCATACATTGGACAGAGTCCATATTATCTCGCAGTATTATAAATGCCGGAGAGAACAAAAACAACAGCAACGACAGAAACATTAGCACTTAGATATGTATAATTATCTTACCCCTGCAAATTATAACAGTTCAGATGTGAAGAATAGAGTAAAAAATAACACGTCGCCTTCTTCTTTGACTACGCCATTATATTCCTGCTATATATATATATATATATCGCGTGATTGTTTGTAAGAAACGTCGATCATGCTTAATCACGTGCTAGTGTGACCTATATAGAGAAAGACTTTGAATAATCTTTCGATTCTAATCACCAGACCAGAGCAGATATATAATATACAACATTTACCATGATTTTTCATGAATGATATTCGAAAGATAAGTGTAAGAATGGTAACTCTATTTTGAAATAAGAAACTACAACTTCGCTATATCATATTCAAACTGTTGTATTTAAATATCTATTTAAATATATTAGAAATGACGTCATCAATCCGAAAATAAACTTATGTAGCTAACACTGAAGAATACGGAGAAAGCTTCAGTTATTCTATACCTCTAGAGAGGAAATGATTCCACCAATAACATAGAAAAAAGAATGCGAACAATTTATATAGTAAATTACATTTGTTAATACATTTTTTGTTAATCAGATAAAGCAGAATATCGCAAAACATTATTTTTTATACATCATGCATACATTCAAAATTATTTTATTTATGCTTTACCTAGTCTTTATTTTTTAAGGAAACGATGCATTAAGATTTCTGAATTATCACTATCCATTCGCCCCTTCTCAATATGGTCGATACTCCATGTAGGAGGCTATTGTCTGGGTCTTTGTTTCGATGAGAAGGCACATTGTTGTCCCCAGACTTGGCTATTGTATGCATTGTCTCGTGATTCTTACATGGAGTAGGAACACTCAATATATCGAGTAAAGTCTTGTGACGCAGTCAGTATGTCGGCACCTCTTCCCACTTCCCTTATATGTGTTGTAATTGTTCCGTCTGATGCTTAGTCTCGCACAACGCACACTAACATATTCAAGCAAATGATGCGCAAGTTGGACCTGCACACTATACACACTACCAGAAGCAAGCTAATGTTTCACACACTCGAATCTGTATGCTAAACATACTATCATGCTTTGACATTGCTAGCAATCCTTGACTCCCTCTCCTCATCATAAACGAACTTATATCCGGTACATTCAGGCTGGGTGAGATAGTGCACGAAACTTATTCTGCTGTACTCAACACACACGTTTATTTTCAGTACACGGCTACCCCTTCGTTGTCAAAACGCGGATTTTGGTTACGGAAGCATTAAAACATAATTATAATAATTAAAAACACAGACATACGTGCCAACCATATCCAAAGAAGTACCTCGTTGTACAGTTCTGCCTATAACAAAATACTCTCTGTAGTTAGATTCATGGTGCACTGCGGGAGTGGACGTGATCGAATATTATATTATATTAATATTTGGAATAAGCAATAAAGAAGGTAAAATACTGAACTCTTGTTAACCCTATCTGGCCTGGGATTTCTGGGACGTATCCTGGCCTGGGGGGCCGAAATGCCCCCCCCCCCCCTCCCCCCGCTAATTATTTTTCTTACCCCTCGAGCTAAGGGGCTTAAAACTTACCACAGTATACCCTTTGGTCAAGATATAGCAGAAAATGTAAAAAAATCCAAGATGGCTGCTTTGATGACGTCACAGTAACATCATTTTCAAAAACACTATTTTTTGGTAAATTTTTCGGGGTCGGGTTTTTCGATTTTTTTTTATTTATGCGATTTCTCCGCAAAAAATACATGATAAATTAGTAAATATTAATGTGATGAGAAATAAAATAGTTTTTGCCCACTTTTTGTCGCGGAAAAGCAGAAATTTTGAAGAAATATGACAAAAACATCACTTTTCTGGTAACCCATGTGGCCGCCATCTTGAATTTACCCATGATCCTCTGCTCCGGGCTCAAAATAACCCCAATATGATAAACTATAAAGTCAGTGAGTTTCAGATTTCCATTTTGTGTAGTTCCGGAGATAGCGCAGAAAGTTTGGTAGCCCCCCCCACCCCTCCCCCCCCCCAGGCCAGGTAGGGTTAAGAGGCAGTTTCTCGATAAAAAAGAATAAGTTAGTACAATAATGTATGCATCTATACACCAGCGGCAATTTTGAAACAGGTATACCATAGCCATATGGAAATGACGACGAAGGATAGCAGTAACTGGTAGCCTGTACTATTGGAGGGTCAATTACTGGCTGATGCAACAACAACAACACTTTCCTAGTTAGTTTTTATATTGAGAACGTGGCCGAGCTACTTCATGGGTCCAATGAGACAGACAAGTGATTGTGTATGAAGATTGAGATTGCTCCTATAAATGGTATTTCAATGATAATACTCGTCTTAATTTAAAATGTCCGGATCGAATGACCAATCGCTGGAGGGGAGATAGCTGGAACAGCACACTGACATTGTCTGTTAATATCTCAATTTAACAGAGAACCCTACAGTCTACCGCAACTGGTAGATATAAACTAGGAATTCTTTGTTATTGGCAGAACAGGTCTCAGCACGACACTCGCACTAAATGGTGCAGAAACACGCATATTTAAAAGTTGTATCTTAGCGCTGCCCAACAAATGAATACTGCTGATTTTCATGTGGAATTTACATTTGCCATACATGAGTATTTGAAATGAAAATCCTGAGTCGTCATATCAGCCTAGGCTATGATACCCCTTGTTTCTGGTTAACGCAGAAATTATAGGGAATGCATAAAAATAATCATAGATAAAACTGAACGTAGATTTTTCAGATGATACGTACATGTGAACCAATCGATTACATCTAAAGATAAATTAATAAATGGGTAATAAATGGGTGTCAACGAATTAATTTTCCTTGTTAATGGACAAGATGATTTTGTTTACACGTTCTTATCGATTATCAACGTATTCATAAATATTAAACCTACATAGTTATCAACAAATTGAGTCATATTCAAGTGCAATTCTGCCTATTTGTTTAACAATGAACATATACTTTCAATATACCAACGATTGGATTTTCACGCGAGATTGATTTTGCCTATTCAAAATGTGTTAGGACCTGTGTCTGAGGTGTCGGTCTCCGCCTTAAATGGGGTTTTAGTTTCCATTTCAACTGTTGATAAGCCTGACTGGGTGTCCGTTTTGATTCGCAGCAGCCTGTTTTGGCAGTACCTTCTATCACATTTTCCCTTAACTGTAAAGAGTATCGGTAATTAAGCAGACATCACTTTCTCAGTTATCGCCCTGTCTTGTGAAAATTAGGGTCGTGTGGCTCAGTACAAGCTGGGAAGGTGAGGGAATACATTGTTTTTATTAACCCTACCTGGCCTGGAGGAGGGGGGGGGGAGATTTCCGCCATACAAGTCATACAAATACCAAAAACGCAGTTAGTATATAATTAATCACTATTTCTTGACTGACTGATTTGCATGTCGGGTCTTCATGCGAAGAAAGTCACATAGTGTTAGACACTTCTTTAAGCAGGCGTTGAAACGCAATATCATTGTACTTACCGATAGGAATTTGCGTTTATAGGGAAAGGGAGAGTTTCTTTGGAAAATTATTCGAAGGTCATATTTTCCATAGATGTTCGAGTTCAATGACTCTATGGCTGTAGTTCGAAAGATGTACGTAGTTTACTCTGAAAGTCACGCATTACGTTTGTGGAAATAGTTTTTGTCGGGTTGTTCGTCCATTGCAGTTGTCTCAATTTCCTGCGGCATTTTTAACAGTGGACAACTGATATTTATGCACATCAAGATCGTGATGCTCCCAGAGAGAAATAGTGATAGTATTATCGTTCCAATGTTTTAGGCCAAGCTTATATGGGATTATGTTGTATGTATTTACCTTTCTGCGGCGGTAAATCTCCGGCGACCCACCTCATACTCAGACTCGTCCAGCTTACTATTCCAAACGGCCAACGAGCTCTAGATATCAGTGCATGACCTGGAAGCAGGGCAAGCTATAAACGTCATCGAGATGCCGCCATATTTTTCAAGGGTAAATGAAATTGGAAAACCAGATGTAAAAGAAGTTTGAAAACTACTGAATTTTAGATACGTTATTCGAGATTCTTTATTGCATACGGTCATCACTTACGCAATCATAATCATTCACGTTTCTCTTGCGATTACATGTATATGAGGTCAATAAAAAATACAGTCTTGGTGTGACATAATCAAATTTTCTCGGGGAACTATGCAACACGATTGGTTGCTGTTGTTGTTGTTCTTGCTGTAATTTATCGGATAATTTTTACGAATTTTTCTGCGAGATTTTCTGCTCTGTTTTATAGTACCTTGTATTGCATATGAATAAATTAATGTGAGTCCGCGGATGATTTTTTTCTGTATTCCTAGATATCTTATTTCGCGTGAGTCGAGGGTGCATACCCTTTTTTTACTAAATTATTTGGAATCTGCACTTGGACCTACACAATTCTGTCCCGGTCCTGTCCTCTCTATTTTACTTGGAGTTTTGTTGTCAAATTCAAATTTGTCTTGAGCTATAAAATCTTGGAGTTGAATATTTTGCTTTAACTTACCTGGTATGAGATATACTGTACAGAGTTAAAATCTTGAGATTTGGTATTTGAATTTGTGATTATATACTCCTCAAAAGTATTGACAAACATCAGGTAGCCATCTTTATCGACATCGAGGAAATGGAAAGCCTTCCTTCATTTTCCCTCCAGAAACTTTATAGTGGTCATTGCTGAACTCCCGCCAAGGTTGAAAAAGACCGTGTCGTAGTGAATTTGCGACGTCATACATGTACATTTACAGATTACATTTTGAACACATCTGAATACTAGTGATTATTTTCCAACAACGCCGCAGGTCATATTACCGATACTAACTAGACAGTAATTGGTAAACCAGTCGCCATATTAATTCATCACTATGTAGATATTTCAACTCTTGGTACTGAAACGTTTGATGTTGACATAATTTTTTCAGCACACGTTGGTATTCGATACAGTGTGTATACACAACATAGCATAACGCAGCAGATGTTATACAGCACGATATATGACAAAGAAGATGAAGCAAAGAAGAGATGACAACATTCACTGACCTGCAAATCCTGATAACCTATTTCTCAAAGATACTTCTCGAAAACAAAAGAGGATCGTCAGGTGAAGAATACATGTCTGTACCGAATGTCAAATCTAGGTCGAGGCAGATGCATTCATTTTGCACCTAAAATCGTTCTCTGTCTGACTGGATGCGTTCCGTGGACAGCGTCTTTTCCTATGGCAAAACTCTGTCTATGCCTGATTAAATGCGCACCGTGTACAGCATCTTCATCTATGGCGATATTCTTTCTGATTCTGACTGAATGCGCACCGTGCACAGCGTCTTTATCTATGACGATATTCTTTCTGTGCCTGACTGAATTCGCACCGTGGACAGCGTCTTTATCTATGGCGATATAGTTGTGTATGTCATACTCCATTTATTTTATGTGTCAACTATTTGTCATGCTATATCGAGAACGAGTTAACTGTTTCTCGACGAAGTCGTATACGCCATACAAAAGAAAGTCAGCCATGAGGTATGTGCACATGTGCGAATATCGCTGGCTTCGGCTCACCAACCGATCCAATTTTACAATGGTATAAGATAGGTCGGCCGAATGTAGACAGCTCTATCTACAGAAGGTCAGTTTGCCCGAAATGTATTTACACCTAAAAACTTTCCATGAGATATCATCGTTCTTATAGTCTAAATTAATCTAATTAATGATCACGATAAATTACTTCGAGATTCCTTTACAAAACTGTTGAACAGCGCTATCGCTTCCCCCTGGAAAATAGAATCGCTGTTTTCTCGATGATAAGAGTCTCAGTGATTTTTTGACTCACTTATATTGCCGATGTAGAATATATTTACCTCTCACCCGAAACATTGGTCTATACTTGAAAGGTTAATGTAGATATATTTGTCAAAAATGTACGATAAACTACCTCAAAACTCCTTGAAATGTGGGTCCAATTCAGTTTTTACGGTAGAGTTTGGAGATCATCGGGTGATCCGGAAAGAAGTTAAGATAATATCATAGAGACAATATTTGCTATTTTATGAATTCAGCACCTCAGCAAAAGATGAAGAAAGTCAAATTTTTTGTTGCAAGATGATTTATAGCACAGTTATCTAGCATTCTTAGTTACATGTATATTCCTGTAGATAATAACAGTCTAAGTGTGGGATGAAGAAATTAGAATAACACAAAGAGTCAGATCTCGACTTCATATATAAAACTCTATCACTTCAGGCCACGATGTCTCCTAATGCGTGAAAAACCTAGAAACTCGAGACATCTGCATTCACAGTAGGTCACTTAAGACAAAAACACTTAGCCTTCGAGATACAGTGGCCACATATTCAATCAATCATTTATTACACTCTAACCACTCAGGGTATAACGAGAGGTATACGATGTGAGTTACAGATGGCTGATGATAGTTTCAACACTGACAAAACATTAAACATACAATATATATATGCATTACTAATATCTGCATATACACATGCCTTCGTTAATAAATCTAAATAGATTTATGAGCGTGCGCTTATTTTCTGACTGGAATAGTCCTGAGCTTGATGACATTTGGCATTCTATGTATATATATATACCTTTGTATGAACTTCATTAGAATTTCCTTTAACAGCGGGAAAATATGAAATTCATCTCCAATGCTGCGTGTATCACATGCTGTACAGTATCTATCGTTTTTCACTTTAGCTTTCCATCTTTCTGTTTAAATTGGCAATTGATGTGCACATGATCGAAATCTACTGATAATAAATCTGGTCTTTTCGTTAAAAATAACCAGGTATTGTTGTGCCCCGGCCACGTACGGGTTTCACTTTTTCGTGTCTGTTAATGCCCATTGATGTCCATTCAAATTTTTCCAAACGCTCCATCGGATTCGCCAGAAATTTGGCATGTGCTCTCCTTGAGACGTAGGTTGATATCGTGCTTCAGCAAGTTTCGGCTGTGTCTTGTTTTAATCTTTTATGCATGTCCGTTGGTGTCCGTTGATGTCCTGCCCTCGAGCTCAGTATCCGATACATTATATGTGAACTTCCACATTTGAATCATCAGTTTTCAGATAGTATTGGGCACAATCTTTCAAATAACAAAAAATGTTAATATTTATTTCCAAGGTTGGAAGGAGATACGTCACAATAAAAGCCGACTAATGACAGCCAGCTAAGAGTTGAACTGTGTCCCATCAATATATATAATTCCTGTTTAATGGGACATTGCATTCCTCAAAATATCCTGGAATGACACATTTCCTGATTAAGTGGTGAGCTATCTTTTCATGAAATTATCCGAATGACCCATGGTTAGTAATATTCAGTACTGTTTGTGTTCATCCAGATTATGAGGAAGGAATGACTTCACTAATAAATCTAACAAGCTTCGTTCCAAAGGACTAGTGGCAAAACTGTGTCCCTAAATGTGCGTCATATATCCCAACGTTTACTTTCAGACGACGTCAAAAATGATTGTTTTGTTTTTTTTGCACAACCACGAACGAATATGAACAAAGTGCACCGATATATTTTCTTCTCATGTCCGTGGAATTGTTTCGTATTACACATCAAAACTGCTTCCCAATTAGGAAATACAAATGGGGACCAACCAGTGTGACCTCACGTATGCCATAATGAATGTACGACAAGAGTGATACCCCATAATTCAGCATTGAATTAGATTGGAATAACACATATTTGTGTTAATGCAATACATTTTGAAATTGAAGCGACATATATTTGTATTACAGAGACATTAACTCCCCATCAAGCTGTGTGTCGAACTCGATGGAAATAGTGGACGGAAAGTGGTTAAACTGTTGTTTTATAGACGAAGAGATCCATACGGTCCACGCAGCAAAGTGATCTCGGACTGCATGCAATTGCATTTTGAGGAAGCGTGGTTGAGAGACGGAACGAACGAAGACACGAAAACTTACAAATGTAGCAATACGCCACACGGATATGTGTGCTATTTATTCTCATTGCCTGAACATATTAGCTAAATAATATATAGCCCTCCCGAGTATGAGGGCTATAGGTCGGCCCCAGTCACCTCCAGCGAGGGTTTTAGATAATTTTATTACGAATCACCCACCTCTGAAACTTCCGTACATCTAATCTCTATCCCCTCCTGCGCACTATTTTAAAATCTTGCGCACTATTGTGAAATAGTGACGCATATATCGCCGTCTGAATTTTCCAGTCGAAAACTTCAACTCTCTACGCGCCATGTTGGTGACGTCACGCTATATGTGTATATGGGCCAATTGCAATTGAACATGGCGCGCGAAGTGAAAGTCGTCGACTGGAAAATTCAGACGGCGATATATTCGTTACTATTTCACAATAGTGCCCAAGATTTTAAAATAGTGCGCAGGAGGGGATAGAGATTAGATGTACGGCAGTTTCAGAGGTGGATGATTCGTAATAAAATTATCTAAAACCCTCGCTGGAGGTGACTGGGGCCGACCTATAGCCCTCATTCTCGTGAGGGCTATATATTATTTAGCTAGAACATATCACCGTTTATACTAAAACCAACGGTTAAATGACATTGTTATTCTGCTGAAACTGGGTCAAGTTTTTTGTGTCGGGATGCAGTGAAGCGTGAATGTTTTTTTGTCGGTTATATAGAAAAATGATATGTGACGCTTTAGTAGGTCACAAATTCTTATTTGTATGTGTATTGAACAAGTCTCTGTGTGTCTATATCGTGAAGCTGGCAAATATCGACGAAGAATGTGAGTACCTCTGATTTGCATTTGTGAATGTGGCTTATTCTTTCAGTTTATTCTCTTCTGATGAGCACCATTTTTCCGTATAAAAAAATCAATAATAGCTGATAATAAGGAGAGAGGGGGAGAGAGATTTGGCTTAATGTCGCATTGAAGGTTGTTTTACTCATATGGTGACAGTCAGTTTGGTTGGTGGAGGAAGTCGGAGTACCCGGAGAAAACCACCGTCCGTCGGCAAATAAGTGACAAACTTTCACACATGGACCTAGCGGATAACAGGCTTCATCTCAATGATGTAGCCGTGATGGTTACGTAGAAATCGTTAGACGGCATTCACATATCCAGTCATCACTTTTAACCTTGCGATATATCATCTTTAAAAGAGGGACACTGTGCATGCGTACGTGTTTTGTCTCATTCTGGGCTGGCTGCGAGCCGCTCAACATTAAATTGTCGAATAATCACTGTTATTTCGCACTGATAACAGCTTTTGATTGCAATTATCCATGAGAAATATAAGCCGCGGAAGTATCTTTAATGCATCTGATTCCCATTATATACTTTTTAGAGATTTAAAGTAATGGGGGATTATTACAAAATTAAAATTTCAAAATTTGCTGTATATCCAAAATGTCCTGATAAAAAACGTTTGATCAAACTTTTTCAGGAAAATTTAAACCGGGGAATTACATGTATTTCCAATATATGCGTTTCCAATTATATACATTATAAAGATTTAAAAGTAATGGGTGATTTATTCAAAATTAATTTCAAAATTTGCTGTATATCAACTGATCTTGTGGTGTTGGAAGTCATAATTCCACTTCCAACCATAAAAGCCTTTTTTTTAACCATTATCTGCTCCACCTGTTCTTCAATCCCTCTCGCTGTTCTTCAATCCCTCTCGCTGAAATATTCTGTATCAATCTGAAACGAACGGAATAGATGACGTCAAATTTACGGGCCTCATAGTTGATCACTTACGGCTCATTTCAATAGTTGCATAGCCGCGTGTTCCTCGACACGATAAGAAAATTCAAAATGGCGACTCACTAGAGCCAATTAAAATGGGTTTTTTGTCACATTTTCTCTACTTTTGTAGCTGTTGTAACAAGACGTTGCAGACCGTATTCACTGTGCACCACCTACGGAAGAAACTTCATTATTCGCTGTTTGCAGGGCAGTGTTACTGATATCAGCCATTCAACCACTCTAGACGAGCGGCCGAGACCTTCTTTTTAGAATTAAAATGCAGCACACGCTCACAGATACAAACTATGCATTATTTGACCCTTAGTCTTAGACACTCTTCTTTCAGGTGAGGTAGGATGTGGCAGTGAAAAGTATTGCCGTATGCTGAAAATATTAAGATATACAACAACCACTGGATCGCATTCTTCTTTTAAAATGGGGTATACGTATCAACATGACTTGATATTCACTCGTACCAGACAATGGCAAAATGGTTGGTGTCTTTGATTGAGCAAAGGTTTTGCAATCGCTTAATACCAAGAAGTATTATGGCGTCATTGACCTGTTACGTGACAGAGGTGCCATCTTCAAAATGCAAATCAATTACCTCAAACACACTAGAGCTATGTCAGTTTTTTCGTGGATGAAATACTTGGTTGTTAACTAACCAAAATGGTTCTTATGTTGCATTTCTTTATCGGTCAAATATTTCGACAAAGATTTGGGGCGATTACCTTTAACTCATCAATACAACGAGCAACAGTTGTCACATGATGTGGGATAAAACACTAACTACTGCATCAGATGGCGGGTTTCTGGGATGTCAGCCACCAAAAATAATTTAGTTCGGTGATTGAAACATTCAGAGTGATTTGACGTCGCAGCTGTACATGTATATTGTTTTGTCAAACGTATAATTAAGGTTGGAATTGTGAGAGGGAGTCGTTTCATAATATCCACAAAACATACGCGAAAACGCAGAGTGGCACAAAGTTACAAAATTGACAAAAGGGTGATGCTGGAATTCGTTCTCACATCAATTAATTTGTCTAATTTTCTGACAGCATTACATAGATGGTGGAGCAATGCAATGAAAAAAAAAAGTCCATACACATACTTCTATCCCAGGCATATCTTTCATCAGGGTTCAAGCTTAATCATCAACACAATTAATATTGATGATATGTAATCTCCAATATTATTATTTCGGTTGTTTCGCATATGGTGTCAGGGAAGTTTTATCGCTCCTAGAGATATTTCTTCTGTAGGTATTGAAATGTACCAGTCTCAGTTCTATGTTTATCTGTTTGACACATTCCATGTGTACGTTGTTTACCAGCGTTGTTTCTTCTGAAGACTAGTATTCAAGATCCAATAGGTCCACTGTTGTTTATCGAAGGTGAAAACCGATCAATTCAAGGCCCGTTCCTTCTCATTCACCAAGCGCTATGCAGACGATCTTCTCGCTGTGGATAATCGCTATATAAATGACGCAGTGAAGGATATATACCCACCTTCACTGGATTTGAAGGAAACTACAGATAGCCCTACCGGCACTTCATATTTAGACGTATATCTCTATAAAACTGAAGCGGGCCTTCTCCCTCGTCGACTTTATGACAAAAGAGATGATTACAATTTTGACATCGTAAACTATCCCTTCCTGGACAGTAATATTTCAATGGGACCTGCATAAGATGTTTATATATCTCGCCTAATAGCATTTGCTAGATCATGTGTTAAATGTGACGATTTTAATCAACGTCACAAAAAATTATGGAAGAAGCCTTTAAAACAGGGCTATACCACCAAGCGCCTCCACTCAAATTTCTCAAATTTGGCGATACATATCGCATGCTGATAGAAAAATACGCGTGTAGCGTACAAGATCTATGGTGTTTCGTAACTTGTGTCTAATTCCGCTTAACCCGGGGCTAGGGGTCGCATCAACCCATGTACTTCAAGATCCTCATGATGCTCATATGAACAATCACAATCAAGGCGTAACTGAGATACATCATTCTCTAGATGACCATTTTACAACGAATAATAATCAGCGATACGGATTTGATATTTTTGGAACATCATGATGTCTTTCCGGCATCATTGAAAACCGTTGACCTCTTCTCTCTTACAGGAAACTAGCCTACGTTTATGTATACTATGATTGTCGTTTTGAATTTGGTAATAATGCTGCGATATTGAATATGGAATAAGTCTTTGGATTATGAACGCGGATATGGACGGCGGCTGAATTAGGAATGACGGGCCAGACGCCTCTAATCAGGACAGATTTTGCGCTTTGATCTTCAGTAGATAATGAAGAATACCAATTTCAACTCAAGATTTATCTGCTTTGACACTTTTCATGTAAAAGATGTATCATTTAATGTATTCCAGGGTTTTTAAGTTCGATAAGGTCCATGTTCTCTACAGCATTATTACTGTTTTATTATCAAAGGTGTCAGGACAGAATTCTCGCTTCTTGAGTTCTGTGGGTTTTGAAAATACCAATCTCAGTTCGAGATTTATTTGCGTTGACACATTTGATGTGTGAACAGCGCAGCCGTTTCTTTTAATGTCTTCAACAGGTCCCAAGGTCCAAGTTCTGTTCGTTTTTATTGCTGTTTTATCAAAGGTGTCAGGAAAGCTTCTGGAGTTCTGTAGGTATTGAGAAATGCCCATCTCAATTCGAGATTCGTCTGCTTTAACACATTTCATGTCTAACAGTGCTGTTTCTTTTTATGTCTTCCGTAGTTTTCAAGGTTGAATTTCTGTTCTTTACTATTACTGTTTTAGCAAAGGTGGGAGGACAGAATTCTCGCTTCTGGAGTTCTGCAGGTATTGAAAAATGCCAATTGTTTTATGTGTAAAACATTTTATGTGTACTTTATTTAACAGCGTTGTTTTTTAGATGGACTCCATCTAAAGACATGTATAAAGAATTAAAATGGATATCTCTGTCCGATCGTATCGAGTTGCACAAGGCGGTACTTGTATTCAAGGCTGTTAAAGGATTGGCTCCCAAATACTTGTGCGATCACTTCAACACAATCGTCCGACAGAGGACCACATGTTCTATGACACGGGGGGATCTGATTGTTCCTCGCCCTCGAACGGAAATGTTCAAAAAAAGTATAATGTATTATGGTCCCAAAATGTGGAATTCTCCATCTGTGCCAACTTTTAAAGCTAGATTTTTAAAACATTTATGTCTGTGATATAGCTTTAGTATACATCGCAATATATAAGATTTTAGCAACTCTACGTGTATATTTTATTGCAAATGTAAATTTTTAATTTTGTTGATATCTTTTATGTCATATTTGTCCTGTATTGTTAAATGTATGTACTAACACGTATCCTGTTGTATATTATTAATTTTATGCTGGGCCTTGTGGTAGACTAGCTTCTGGCTAAACAAGCTACCCAGCTTAAATAAAGTTATCTTATCTTATCTTATCTAATGACTTCCGCACTTTCGTAGGTCCATGAGGTCCAAGTATTCTACAGTATGATTACTGTTTTTTTATCAAAGGTGCCATGACAGAAATCTGGCTTATGCATATCTTCAAATACCAATCTCAGTTAGAGATTTATCTCCTTTACACTTTTCAAATATATTCTAAAACAACGCTATTTCTTATAATGAAGCAGTGTCGTCATTATTGTTGTCTATCTTCTGTACTGGCGGTCCGTCGTTAGTCGTTCACTGAAGCAATTGAAATTGGTATTTTCCAATACCAACTGGACTCCAGAAGCGAGAGATATGTCCTGACACCTTTGATAAAAATAGTAATAGATCTATGCAGACATTGGACCTCGTGGATCTTGGAAACTACGGAAGACATTAGAAGAAACAGCGCTATTAAACAGCGTACGCATAGAATTTGTGAAAGCAGATAAATATCAAAAAGAGATTTGTGTGTTTCACTACATACAGCAGAAATAGCTCTAGAAGCCTTGAAACCAGTAACAAACAGTGATAACACTGTATAGCAGCACATACATGTATGTGCGAAGCACAGAACAGGCAAGATCCTAGTATTAAAGAGTATTTATATATCATAAATATTAATTGTATTTCTGATTATCCTTGTCCCCTGTAGAAATATGCCTGGGATATACACATGATATACTCCTCAAAATATCCGAAACAACTGCTCTGAAATACATGAATACATATAGCGATATTCTATACTCAGGATGCTGTAGGATCGGAGCATAGCAGGTAAGTAGGTATGTTCAAGGACATTTTCTTGCACTATATTAAATCCAAAAGTTGGTTGTTTCCAAGAACATACAGTGGGTGTGACAACTTTAATAGTAATTCTGAGATGACCCCTCAAATTGTTTTGAAATTTTCAAGAGATGAAATATCAGTGACAGTTAAAGACAGAACAGTTGTATCCACAAAGATTAATAAATGTGGTACATTACCAAGAACATACTGTGGGTAAACATGTAATTTGCAAGAGTAATTACGAGATGACCCCCAAACGATAATCAAGATAACCTTTGATATTGCTTTAAAATAAAATAAAAAAATCATTGAAATCTGCACGTTAATTCATAAAACATTTTAAGTATTGTTGAAGTCAGAGATCTAAACCATACAGTGCTGGCGATTGGGTGCCTGACTCTGGGGTCGCTGGTTCGAATCCCGCACGGGACTCGACCAATTTTTGCAGCACTATAAATTGTGCTATTCTACGAAAGTGTTATCCCAAAATAACGAAAATACTGTTAATCGATCACTTTCTAAATGATAAAAAATATACATTAATACTGTTGTACAAATTGCAAACTCGGCATGGGCGTGATTCATTTATCGGGTATTGAACAGGCGATAAAATTGTATAAGTTAATCTGTAACTACCAAGGTCAATTCAGTGAAAATAGTCTATTATTTGTTTTCGAAATTATCAAATTCTTAGAATCGAGCCAATTTCCCTTCACCGTCGACCCACACACTGCAGTGATAATAATGTCAGGATAGAATGCAGAGACACTATCATCAGTACAGTCAATGATATTATAAGGGTAGACAGCAATGCCAATACTGTCATATCGGTAACTCGCTTCACTCCTGTGTTGGCTGCGCTGATAATAATATCTCTGCAGTCTACTCCGATATTATCATGACTAGAGTGATTGAGTCGAGGGTAAAGGAAAACTGGCTCGATTCTAAGAATTTAATAATTCTCGATATAAATAATAGAGTGTTGAGAGAACTGCAAATTGTTTGGAAAATGACACGGAAGCATCAGGTTTAATATGAGACGAGTAGAGTCGGTGACAGGGGAAGGGAGAGTCAGGTGAGTAGGGCAGGGGTGAGTTTACCAAAATGGCTCACGAGATGTTGCTCCGTAGACAAAAAATGACCGCTCGTTGGCCTATCCAAAAAGTTCATATAACACATTTGGAAAAGTGATTTTGTGTAATATTATACAGACGACTAGTCGGACTTTGCTGCTCTTCGGCAAACATACTGTCTGCAACGTTGATATGATGTCAGTGAAATAATGGCCCGGCTTTGACTTTGGTTCTCGAGCTAGGGTGGAAAGTGAAATTGGAGTTATCCCCAAATATGGCAGAAATTTTACCGCGCAAAAGCAGAATGTGAGAGCCACCGTCTCCGGACATTCGATTCCCTTGCACAATTTTCTGCAATCAATTGCTTTGACTCCAGTGTCCATTTATTCTAACATACTGACATTTTTGGTTCGACGAAGGACTGATTTGTTGCGCAAAATATGCTCAAAAACGTGCTTTCCAGCTACCAGTGGTCGCTATAGGGTGATTTGTGAGAAGACAACTGCATTTATAAAGTATGATCCTATTGCAAGCAATGAAGAAAACAGGACATGGCTCATGGGGTGAAATACTAAGGCAAATCTCCATGACACAATATTCGTCAGCTACACTGCAAACGGGGTCAAACAGGTGACATTAATCCTATCTGGCCTGGGCTTTTTGGGACCTGTCCAGGCCTGCGGGGGGGGGGGGGGCGAAATGCCCCCCCCGTAATTATTTTTCTTATCCCTTGAGCTAGGGGGCTGAATCTTACCATACTATACCCTTGGGTCAAGCTCTACCAGAAAATGTAAGAAAATCCAAGATGGCAGTTTTAATGACGTCACAGTGACGTCATTTTTAAAAACGGCATTTTTTGGTCGAATTATGGAATCAGGGAATTATGTAAATGGGCT
The DNA here is from genome assembly GCA_036873755.1 of Hanleya hanleyi. Taxonomy (NCBI): domain Eukaryota; kingdom Metazoa; phylum Mollusca; class Polyplacophora; order Lepidopleurida; family Hanleyidae; genus Hanleya; species Hanleya hanleyi. The sequence continues at coordinate 30,720 of JAVTVY010048576.1, read as the reverse complement.
CAAAATGACCCCAATATGATAAACTATAAAGTTCCGGAGCTTCAGCACTCCATCTTTCGTCGTTCCGGAGATAGCGCAGAAAGTTTGGTAGGGGGGTCATAATGCCCCCCCCCCCGGCCAGGCAGGGTTAACAGCAATAAACTGGATCGAGTGACATTTGTCTCTTTAACGTGATACAATTTAGGGAACGGCTAGAATCTCTTCAAGGTATTTGCATCACGTATGTATAGAGTTGGTACCGTTCGCACAAATAAGAACTAGGTAGTGGTGTAAGGAGAAAGATTGTCCATTAAGACAAAATGTCCGGCTTCTGTAGGCCTAAACCAGCGACAATATTATTTCCATTTACATCGGTTCTACATCATATGACTCCATGATATATTATTAAGCACCACGTCACACGCGCATGCGCACGCCTAGCTGCAGAGATTTATACGCTGAGTACGTGATCAAGTATAACGATTGTTTGGCTTAAATGACAGCAACCCTGCAACGGGGTTAAACAGTGAGACAATGGCTCAACGTAGGGCGATGGAAGGGGAGCGGTTGGTTATGGAAGCCGGATGCGGCCAACTTCGTCTTTTCGTTTTTTTCGTTTTTTCGCCTTTGATAACGCGCGGTGCATAAAAACGAAAACATGAGATTGTGTCGAATTTCGCGAGATTTTGCCTTGTCCTCGTGTTCTCGTGTTTTGATAACGCGCGGCACGAAAACACGAGATTGCAAGGCGAAAGACGAGAATGCGAGGCGACAAGAAGAAAACGAGGGTCAGAAATCTCGTCTTTTCGCCGCGTTTTTTTTTTCGTTTTCTCGCGTTATCAAAAGGCGAAAACTAACGAGAAAACGAAAAGACGCGAAAACGAAAAAACGAAAAGACGAGATTCGATACAATCTCGACGAGAAAACGAAAAGACGAAAATAAAAACGAGAAAACGAAAAGACGAAAAAACGAAAAGGCGAGATTCGATACAATCTCGTCTTTTAGTTTTTTCGCGTGGCGTCCATAGTGCGCTGGCATTCAATTCTGCGCATGACCGGATGTACTTGAAGTTTGGAAAGGTGAGTATTTGTGGTTTAAAATTATAACAATTTTTTCCCAAATTATTGTAGCTCTTAAACTTTTGCTAAGTCCACTTTTTCTATCTTACAGAACCTCTGTAACGGCGGTAATGTACCGAAATTCTCAACATAAACCTAACTCAAAATGTGTCGTTTTAAACTGTTTTATAGAAGCAAATACTAAGAACAACGACAAAGTGGACTTAATAAAAGTTTAAGAGCTACAATAATTTGGGAAAACTTTGCCGTAATGTTAAACCACAAATACTCACCTTCCCAAACGTCAAGTGCTTCCGGTCATGCACAAAATTGAATGCCAGCGCACCTGGACGCCACGCGAAAAAACGACATTGTATCGAACCTCGTCTTTTCCTTTTCTCGTCTTTCCCTTTTTTCGGGGTTTTTTCCGTCTTTTCGTTTTCTCGTTATTTCGTCTTTTCGTTTTCTCGTTTTTTCGCCTTATGATAACGCGAAAAACGAAAAAACGAGATCGGGTCGAATCTCGTGTTTTCGTTTTCTCGATTTTTTGCCTGTTGATAACGCGAGAAAACGAGATTTCTGGTCCTCGTTTTCCCGTCTTTTCGCCTCGCATTTTCGTCTTTTCGCCTTGCAATCTCGTGTTTTCGTGCCGTGCGTTATCAAAACACGAGAAAACGGGAAAACGAAAAGACAAGAAAAAGGAAAAATTCGACACAATCTCGTCTTTTCGTCTCATCAAAGGCGAAAAACGAAACAATGATTGGCCGCATCCGGTCCCCATAGTTGTTGGCATCGGTTTGGGATGGGAAAACGTGCATATTCTTTTTCAGTCGGTAGTACTGGTGTGAAAGAAACGGTGGTCAGTCAGAGAAGAGTGTCCGCTTGCTATGATCTAACCCGACCCGGGCACTGACATCTGAAAAGGATCACTTGGATATCAAGGCCCGCATCAGGTAAAGCCAGACGCTGGTCTCAGGGCACCACCGTTTCTTTCACACCTATATACATTTAGGCCTACATCTCTAACAAAGATACGCAGCTTTATCAATTGTGGACAACGGTGTTCTGCTGAACGTCACATTTGTCGCATATGATGGCATCTTGGCTTGATTAGCTTTTGTTCCATACTGGGAGGTCACAGTTTCATGGGCGGCGGCGATACATAGATCACCACCGTTAGTAGGTCAGCATTGGGCGGTTAACTCCATGGTCTTGTTCCTATATGGTCACGTTCATTTGACCGAAGTGAAACTCGGTAGGACCGATCCAGTTCCACTGGAGCAAAAACCGCGCTCAGAATCGGAGCATCTATTTGGTACATGCATGTACGTTTGTTAATAAGCCCTCGCAGGGTATTCCTCTGTTATTGAGCAATTGCTTTACTAAAAGAAGGGACGTGCTGCTTCTCTCTGATAAGAAGAACTTTATTTGAATATTCTGTGATGAAAATTAAAACAAAATCATTCAATAATCTAATATTTCTTTTTGGAATTAATAAATTCTTAGAGCTGAGTCAACTTCCCTTTACAATCGACTCGCACTCCCGTGATAATAATAGCAGGGTAGACTGCAGAGATATTATTATCAGTGCTGTCTACGATATTATAAGAGTGAACAACAATGATAATATTATCAGAGGAGTAATTCGTCTCGCTCCTCAGTTGACTGCACTGATAATATCTCTGTAGTCTACTCTAATCTTATTATCACTGGAGTGAGTCGAGGATAGAGGGGAGAATTGGAACGATTCTGAGAGTATAATAATTGTAGAAGCAAATAATAAGGTGCTTCAAATAGGCCGGTTCGTTCTTTCTAGAATCTCTGCTGAATTATATTACAAGAGAGCTAGTTTCGCCGCCAGGAACACCGAAGCTAAAGTAAAAGCACCCCGTAATAAGGGTATTGTTCCACGGCCCATATTGGCAAGACTGGAACATGAACACAAAAGGCAAATTTAAAAAAGTAGTCCATAAGCGTTCCCCACGGGGCAGTGAGAGAACATGCCATATTTGTTGTCAAATGCCATTGTCAGTTTAGAGAATTTCGCTCAATCATGAACATGATAAACTCAAAGACTTAAGCTGGTATATGATATGATATGTATACATTTATCGAACATCGTTTTTTGATACGAACAAACATTAATTGTTAATTTTCGGCGATTTTTATATAAATGATAGATATTATGTACATCATATCGTATATCTTGAGTGAATCGTTCACGTTTCTTCTATTCCAATCAAATGATATAAACTGGATATATACTTAAATTCCGACAAACCAAGATAACGAACTTAATCTCGGACTTCTGATATAATTGAAGGTAATCCGTGGAAAATAGATTTGACCGGATAGCAGCGACATGTGCATTTAATCTGTCTCCGAAGATAGCGGTAGCGTGGCGTTCCTCGCCCTTTCCTCCCTCTGCCTCATCGCCTCACACCAACGCTGAATTTTCATTGAGCAGGTATACCACCGCCAATTTTTAATTGTTGCTACAGGCATGTATGCGCTGAATGAAACGTTTTTGTAATTCCCCAATAGTAATTCCCGACCCAACAGTAATGATGACATATACACTTATTCCATTTCTGTTCTTCTAACTTTGTGTGTTCAAGATAATTATAGACACCGAATTTGTTTGAGACATCAATTGACTACGACTCTGCCTTGGATAAGCAAAAACATAATCCCGATATACGGAAGTCTAGTTCTCAATTTCGCCCGAAAGTTATCTTTACACGAGCCCCAACCATTGATATCCCAGCTTGTCCGCTCAGATATGATCGGCGATTTATTAATTTGTCACCAACAACGGAATTTCATCTCGGAGACATAGAGGGTGATTTTCGCAAACGTCACCAGTATCATTAGATAAAGCGGACAATGAAACTGGTGACGATATGTAAAGGAAACCAACGGTATGGATTAGTGTCAACACGGACCCCATAATACCGCTAGTGATGACGAGAGTAAGCGATAGGAAAGTGACAAAGAAACGATGGGTGGATCTGAGTAAGCGATGGGGAAATGTGGTGAGTCAGTGGGTAAGCATCGTGAGACAGTTGACTTTATGTTGTAGCCGCTGTTATGTTGGAGTGGAACAGCGTTGTGAAGCTGTGAATATAAGGTCGGATAACAATATACTAGATTCATAATGTATATAATTATATTATATTTTTGCTATAATTTCAGATACCAGGCATAACCGAACTTTAAGACAAGCATGTCATACAATAAGTTCCTAGAAGACAAGTGGAGGAAAGCATTCCGGTTCTTCGACGTCGACAAGGATGAATACCTCACTGAAGATGACTTTGCAATTATAGCGGCATACATTTCCAAGAAGACTGGAGCGTCAGAAGAAGAGACGGACAAGACGAGAGAAGAACATGTCAAGTGGATGAAATATTTCCAGCCGGATCCTTCGGTGACAAAAGTTTCTGAAGAGATGATGTTCCGTGGTGATGTCGAATTGTATAAAGATATCGACAATTTTAAGAGCCTGGAGGGGGTCTACTACGCTGATCTGTTCGATAACCTTGATTTGAACAAAGATGGTCGGATCTCCATTGAAGAGCTCAGCATTTACTATGAAGGTTGCGGGGTCAAGGACGAGCGTTTTATCAGGAGGGTTTTCGACCAACTGGACGCCAATAAAGACGGATATATTGATCGTGACGAACTGATCAAGGCTGGAGTACAATATTGGACGAGTTCTGATGAGAGTGACGGATACTCAATCATGTACGATGTACCAGAGATCTGAAGCTAAAACCATCAGGGAAACATGATTTTCACACAGAAAAAGTATCTGAACTTTTGCCCATCTCGAAGGCTTGACTGTTCCTTGTCGATATCTGATAAAATTATATTAAAAGTTCATTGATGTTGCATAGTACAGTCTTCATCAAATGGTTGGTGCATCGAAATTTTTTTTTTCAAACTTCAATGGATAAAAACATTTGTGATAGATTGATTTGGTGAATATTTGTCGGTGTGTCACAGCCAGAAAAAAGGTGATGGCCCATCACCTTTCAATGGTGATCAAGCCTGGTCATCGCCCTTAAAAGGTGATGGCCTAAATTTACAATCATTGCTCATCACACTTCAGAGGTGATGTCCATTATTTTTAAAGGTGATCATAAAAAAGGGTGATGGCTCTAACTCATCACCTTTTCGGGGTGATAGTTATCACATTTTTTTTTCTGGCTGTGTATTCATGATCGTACAGGAAATTTCTTATTCTCTTGAGATTTGATGCTCAAACTAAGTACGTTGGAACTCTTGTAGTGTGCCAACACAATTGTCCTAGCATTGTTCGAGGCCATATCCAGGGAAGATGAATGCTAATCGACCGCAAGTTTCCCTCGAACAGGTAAAAATGTTTATCTGATCGAAGTGAGCAACTGCTTCCAGACGTTTTTTTACGTTGCGTTTCTGCGTCACACATCACCGTTTGACGTAAAACGGCATGGCATGGTTGCATAAAGACAGAAAATACAACGATACATTGGACAGTGCCCATATTTCCTCGTGATATTATAAATGAGGGGGAGCACGACAACAACAGCAACGACAGAAACATTAGCACTTCGATATATATAATTACCCTACATCTGCAAATAGTATATACATTTATATGCATCAACCAGGTCGATCGTATATTTTGCAGCATAAACACAATTTTGAGAATGTACCTTGGTGATAAGATAGAATACCACCGGACAAGACAAACTACTTTCGTGGGATGCTCAATTTGATAAGTCGGACGTTCCAAGTGTTCGACTAAATTGTATAGGGCACGTATAGTGTTTAGTCTATTCATCTTGTTTGTAATCTTTCTTCCCAGCAATATCCTAGTCGTATATATTCCTATAGCAGTCCTATTCTACGCTTGTCTGTTCACTTCCAAACTGAACTGAGATCTACATTCCCAATAAATAAGCATCTCTATGGCTTGCAATTAAAGATTTTTGAGGACCCCAAAAGCATGCTGTGGTTAGCCTAGTTATACATGCAAATGAATGAAAGAGAAAAGGTAATGAAAGGGGAACCGTTCAAACATAAATACATTCATAAATCTTCGAATCTATACTCTAGGTACATATTTCAAATATAAGATTCTACTCCGACGTTCAATGTTCAGCCGTCATCCATTAAAGAATTTTCGCATGCAGAATCCAAATACCTAATTCATATAATAACATTAGCACTAAATTAAAAGAATAGCTCATAGGAAACATAAACAGAGAGAGAATCGGTCATCAGTTTCCATTGCTACGAGCAAGACATCATGATTTTCCAAAGATATCAAATCTGTATCGCTGATCAGTATTTTTAATTCATATGTTTTTCTTTGTATTTCAGTCACGCTTTCATTGTGACTGTTCAAATGAACACTATCGAGGATCTTGAAATATATGGGTTCACACGGCCCCTAAAAGTCCATAAAGCACAAACGATTGGCATCCTTGATAACCTTGATATGTCGAATTTGAGATCAGTAGTTAACACACATGTACAACTTGATAACAGGCCTTTTTCGTTCATCTGTATCATTCCATAGCTGCCTGACTGTCTCGTAGTTTCAACACTTACAAAGTTCAGAGCGCGATACATATCTCAATGTTTGAGACATTCTAATTGAAAACCGACACCTCGTATGGACAGTTTGAGGACACGAGGAGTTGGCGGGTTTAAGACAAAAATAAACTGAGAGGGAAGAACTATACATATACAGTTGTAGCCGAGCGGGGTGTTCATCAACTGCATAAAAAACGATGGGGAGAGAATATGAGGACTTACAGGTTAAGAGGACATTATTTAGGAAATGGAAGGATATGGGTACTGTAGCAAAAACATCCGTGGTGTGGGTGATTGGTTTTTAATTGGGGTGACCCATTCCAATCATATGACATTAGTAAGTATCGTCTGATACTATAAGTTATACAAGGCTTTTGCGTGGGTATACAGACTGGTATTTTATCGAGAAGATAAATATTTATCTTCGAGACGAAATACCAGCCTGTAAACCCACGCAAAAGTCGGGTATAACGAATTTGTCAGATTGAAGAGCAATTTTTCTCGTTGGTGCAACATATATCACCTACCTGAAAGAAAGATCAACGTTAAACTACGTGAAATATCTGGAGTCGGACAATGATTCCTTGATTCCTTTTCATCTGTTCCGCTATGAACATTAAACTGGATGAAATACTTAGCTGACATTGGGACGTTCATGTTTCTGTGGTATGTGATAGTATTTGGGCACGCGCGTCTTCGACAGTATTGGTATACGAGAAATGATATAATACGTGTGACCAACTGAGACTTGCAATATGGTCTGATCCACTAGGGGATTGACCAATCAAAACTCTACAATTTATACTGAAATGTGATATTATTATTTACACGGTTTGTCATTGAACCAATACAGAAATCCAATATATATATATGTAGATGAAATTTATATCGGGCGAGGCGTCAGCCGAGTCCAATATCTAAATTTTACTAACTCCATATATTTGGGAAGCGGGTCACTGACAAAACGTGTAAAGAATTTATCCCGCTGAAGACCCTTCTGAACTTCTGAATGTTTCTGAGAAGAGTTCGTGGTGAAAGGAGAACTTGTGACTTAGGCCTTATGTTGTTGTTGTTCACGAAACAAAATCTGCCTGCAAAGTCACACGTTTGCATTTTCAGTAGAGTCCGAAATCGCTGATTACGATGAAACAGGAGTTGTTCACAAATTGAACGCTATCAAATTTATAACTACGTCTGCTAAAGCTCACTTTTATTACAAATAAAGTGTTAGGCTTAAAAATAGGGCCTTACGAGTGATCGGCGAGAGTGCTTTGCGACAGAGGGAGATAACCTAGTTACACGCCATGAAATACAATCGACTGCTGTGGATGGAATAATTTCGGACGGCCATGTGACCACTCGGCGTGGTCTCAGAGATTAGTACTTCGACCTGCACTGGGGTCCCTCTGTGGCCGAGTGGTATAAGGCGTTTCGCTGGTGATCGCTAGCCTCACACCACGGAACCGGCACGGATTCGAGCCCAGATCGTGCATGTGTGAAAGTTCATCAGTTACTTGCCGACGGGCGGCGCTTCTCTCCGTGTACTCCGACCTCCTCCACTGATTGTCACCATATGAGCGAAATAACCTTGAGTGTGACATTAAACCAAATCCACCCCCCCCCCCTCTCCCCTCGAACCGCACTGCTAGGAACCCATATTGGCATCCATGTTGAAAGCACAGTATCACCCCGATGTCAGCTGTATGACTTCCGTTACCATGGAGATCAGTTGTAGACGATAAACCAGGAGAAACACTTCAAATTAGGAGAGATCATTCGAGGGCAAAATCAAAGTAATATCAATTTCATTTTGGATATATATATATTTATCTCCTGATAAGGGCGAAATACAACGAGGACTACGTGAGCGGAAACACATCCTGTAGCATGTTGTATGCCTTAACCCTACCTGGCCTGGGGGGGGGGGGCACTTTCCGACCCCCCTGTTGGTTTTTTGCTTGTATCTCCGGAACGACAAAAAATCGAGAGCTGTAACTCCGTGACTTTTTTGATTATCATATTGGGGTCATTTTGAGCCTAGTTGCATGATCCCTCGAGCAAAGGATCATGGGTAAATTCAAAATGGCGGCCATGTGGGGGTACCAGAAAAGTGATGTTTTCGCCATATTTCTTCAAAAATTACGCAAAAATTCAGCAAGTTGATTCAACGTGATTCGACGCATTTTTCTGAAACATATAATAATAATAATAATAATAATAACTTTTTATTTCAGACGAAAAGTCCATACAAGTACATTAAATGGTTGTGGTGAGAGAGAAGAGGTTGCAATGCTCACGAGAAGCATTACAGCACTATTTGATATTATACAAAAGCTCTTGCCATTTGGCTACCAAAGGAGAGTTCACATGAAGATCAGAGTTACAGATTGAGCGGATCAACAAGTTGTCGCTAGACATAACTCTTGCTCTGAACGAATATACAGTCTTCCTGAGCAATTCTCCAAACGAAGGAATGTTATTAATAGCAAACATAGTACTGGCGCTACAACTATACCTATAGTGCATTAACCATCTAAACGTATTGTTGTACATAACTTTCAATCCTTTAAATGTCGTTCTGGTGTACACGTTCCAAAGATGAGAGCAATATATATTACAACAAAATGCCTTAAACAGGGCTTTCTTTACAGTAGTAGTACAATCTTTGAACTTTCTCAGCAATAAATTAGCACGGACACAGAGTTTCCGTCTCTGTGAGTCCATGTCTACATTATCAGATAACTCACACGTCAATATATGGCCGAGGTACGTATAACAGTTTACATACTTTAATGTCATACCATTCAGCTGAACAATAGGAGGCTGAAAATCCTTATAATACCGGGGCACGAATAACATGCAGACAGTTTTTTTCGAATTAAATACAATGTCGTGTGAATCAGCATATGCTGAGCAGTAATCTAGGAGTGCCTGCAAGGCTTTAGCCGAGGGACAGATGAGACACATATCATCAGCATAAAGTAAATGGTTGATAAACAACCCAGATATGTTGCAACCAACGCCGGCATCAGACAATGACAAATCCAAATCATGCAGATAAATCGCAAATAAGCAAGGTGATAATATACCACCTTGCCGAACACCATTGGACACGGCAAAAAACGAGGAAACAGTCTTAGCATCACCAAAAAACACCCCCTGATTTGTTCCCCCTCCCTCCCTTCCCCCATTAACCCTAAATGCCCTCCTACCAAACATTCTGCGATATCTCCGAAACGCCAAAAAATGGAGAGCTGAAACATTCGTGACATTATAGGGTATCGTATTGGGGTTATTTTGAGCCTATTTGCATAACCCCACGAGCAGAGGATCATGGGTAAATTCGAAATGGCGGCCATGTGGGGTACCAGAAAAAGTTATGCTTTCATCATATTTCTTCAAAAAATTTCCTTTTATCTACGGAAAAGTGGGTAAAACTTATTTTATTTCATATCAGATTATTATTTACTAATTTATCATGCAGTTTTTGCGAAGAAAAAACAAAAATAAAAAAAATCGACGATTTTGACCGAAAATCGTCCAAAAATGCTCTTTTTGAAAATGACGTCACAGTGACGTCATCATGGCGGCCATCTTGGATTTTTTTTACATTTTCTGGTAGAGCTTGACCCAAAGATATAGTGTGGTAAGTTTCAGCCCTCTAGCCTAGCGATAGCGAAAATATATAGGGGGCACTTTCCGCCCCCCCCCCCCCAGGCTGCGATACACCCCAAATCGCCCAGGCCAGATAGGGTTAAGTGTGACGGAAAACGGTTTACACCGGAGCGGTGCAAAATTCTTACACCATTAATGCACGAGGTACTACGATTTCGACGGAATAGGCCGAGCAGTTGCGAATGACATGTGACCGTGATCGTACGTTTTCAATGGACGATTTTGTCTGAAGCTGGATAAAGTTAGATTCAAACATTGTGTTGGTTATCTCCCAGTTTCATTGTTCACCAAATTCGTTTACAATTTGAGACCGACATTTGAGTGTGATAGTTTCGCTTTTTTTATACATAAGTTTGCTTGATGGTACAATCTCATCGCGTTTCAGCAAAACCGGTGTGTTTATTATGCACGCATTATGGGTATCAACTCTTTCAGATTACCCAGCAAATGCTACCCGGCGAATAAATGCATTGTTAGAGTAACACTTCATCATTTGAGTCAAGAATGTAGGTAGTAGATTAACATCGGGTCCTTGCTTTCCAAATTATGTTGTCTATCTGATGTATCGTTGTAAAAACGCTCCGTGCAATGCACTCAACGGTGTTCAATGAAGAATCACGAATTGAACGTCACATTGTAACACTTATTTTTTTTTTTTTCTAATATTTTCGTTGTGTTCAAACTTCCAACTCCACAGGGGTTGGAAACGGAGCTTGCCGGCGCCCCTCCCCCGTCACTACACTTACGTATTTGGGGACCCAACTGAACCCCCCACTCCCCCTCCTCAAAATTTCAGGCTCAGAGGGCCTTTTTTAAATAGGATGTGTTGCTCATGTATTTACGGTATGATCATAGAGAGATTGATTATCGATATTATTCAAAATGTTCTATAAGCTTACAATTATATATCAGCAGGCGTGAGATCCCACATTCAATATTCAGCCGTCGCCCATAAAAGAATTTCCGCGTCAATAAGCGAAAGACCTAATTCGTATAATAGTTAGCCTCAATTTCAAATGCGTATGAAAAAAAAGCACAACACAGTTTCCTACCAGAGAGAAGCGGTCAATAGTTTTCAATCATATCAGCAAGACAGACGTCAACAAGACGTCAACGTAAATTATGTACAATGCGCTGGTCCTATCATCTATGACCTTTTCTCTGGTTAACTGAAGTAACCGCGGACTACAGAAAATTGGCTAGTGGTTGGGTGAGCACGGGTTCTTGTTGCTTCAAAGTATTTTGTTGAGAAACAACAAGAACTTGATAATGTGATGTCTAGCACTGTAATATCACGTGTCTTTATTGCACCATGCAAACGTCCTGTATGTGTCTCCTGTGCTGTCCTCGTTGTCTTATGGGGTGGATGGAGGGTGTCTTCTTCTTTGAAGTAGCTGGATCACAATTTGGCTGGTGTTTAGTTGGTTCGTCGCGATGTAGATGAAATATTGTTGAAAGCGATGTTAAATTCTATTCACTCACTCGCTCACTCACCTTACAGAAAGTTGTTGGGAAGCAGGACATTTTACATTAACCCCTTTTATCGTCATTGTTATACAAAACCCAAACAATATGTAAAAATGTATTGAGACATCTACACTTATATTAGATAGAGATACCACCAGTGTTTTTTTTAGTATGGAGCATTCTGTGAAACACCGGTAAAGTATGTACCAATATACGGTTTGCCAGTTTGGCGATCGTCACGCACCTGCGCACACAGCCGGTCGAAGACGCATGCTAGACTGTATGTCTCTCTGTTAATTCAAGACATTAAACATGTCTGACGTGATTATGATGTTAAAATGACGTCATAATTTGACAACATTGTTCAAGATCTCCTTCCTATAAACTTTAAAATCAATGTCAATTATCACAGAAGTTTTGCCCAAATCAACCTTGAAATGTATTACTGATGATCGACGATCATATTTTGTCTCCACGAAAACAAGTTGTAGGTGCCGTCAACTTAATATGAAGTGTCCAAATCTCAAGCATATATGGCAATTTTCGCCATGGAGATAGAGTTATCAAATGCAGAAAAGTCTTGGTCCTGATGTTGAAATCATAAAATATTTGGTATCTATGGGTAGACAAAGATTCTGACAGCATTATTACAAGGTATAGAACATATTTGACACCTACACGACTTGAGTGTCACACCATAATATATTGACAACAATGCACATCCAAATTTCTGTTCTTTCTCTTAACTTTGTGCTATCATTGATTACTTTATCTTAAATGCAAACTGATATGGAGCAAAAGATTTTGCTATATGAAGTGAAAATATAGAAAAGAATTCGTACCATCCTGTGGATGTCTCTGATTCATCTTTCTATTAATTAGCATAGTTTTCTAAATATCGTGATTTAACACAAAGCAGCAAGCCATTAGATAATGGATGCGACTTCCGAACTGATTTACTTCTATTGTGATCATCTTAGCTTGCTAAGGGCATTTCACGTTTCACTTAACACTACCGGTACCCTTCGTGTATTGACTTCATTCTCCGTGTATTTCGTCCAACGTCAGCTTCCCTAAGCATCAGATCACATAACCCCTCCTTTTAAACGATCCAATGAAATTATCCGTATTCAAATGTTTTGACCTGGAAATCTCAGACATGAGACATGTCAATTTCAATTGAACGCTCGAGGCGCAAGACTGTGAGACTGACCAAACCGAAGTTGTGCGAATCAGCTATTTTATGTCTCACTCTAATGGAGCATACTTCTTTGTTTTTTTTTAGGGAAAATCATATTACAAACGTCCTAGCATATTTGAAAAAAAAACATCGGCGGCAGTTCACAAGAAAATTGTATGATTTTTATTTTGTCATGGGAGGACTTCGAGGCCCACCAAGAAATCGTTTCAATCGATCGCTTTCTGGAGGTGTGTCTTCGTTTTATGAATATAATTGCACCGATGTCGGATGTAACGGGACCAATCGGATGTGACGATTTGGGAAACGCCCTAATACACTCAGATAGCATCCGTTACCGCATGGTTAAGAGCAGAAGTTTCTACGTATGATCTTGCCATGCGTTCGGATGTTGATTGCGATATATTTTATAACATTTTAGAATATTTTACAGGCACATTTTATACAGAGGCAAAGTAAGGGGGTGGACAGGATATCCGCGTTGTATTCGATTTATCCCAATAAAACCCATTCCATATCCTCCTGCAATATTTGATGGCAGCGGCATATATCTTCAAAACATCGTCGAAACATTTGCAATTATTGCTGCAAATATTTCTCCTTCTCCCTTTGAGATAATCACACGTTTTCATAGCTTTGCGTGATTACGGTTAAGAAAATCTCCAGTATATAGCTATGCGTAAGGACTAGAAGTATATTACCTCTATTACACCCAGCATTATGCCAAAACCTCCCAGGACAAGTGTGAAATGTGTTTTGTTTGGACGACTTATCTAATATGGCTGTTTTTGCCAACCACTGGTATTTCTTCGTTCACTGTATCTTGAATATTTGTATATCCATCAATCGATAAGCCTAAAGACGCATTTCCATACCACGCGTCACGACATGCGAGCTACATGCCCGTTATTTGCGCATTTTCACTATAGGCAACGCGACGACTTGTTGCGGCGAAAACGCGTTGAAATACCCCTGGTTCTAATTTTGTCGCGCGTCAACAAAATGGATCTGATGTCGCTGGGACATGACGTTTGCCGTAATGATCATAATGAAAAGAAAATACAAAGAAGACGGCATATCGGATGACTTCATGACTGCCATCTTGAATTTGCTCGCGATGCTGTGCACGGTTGGGAAAACACACAGAAATGATAAGCAATGGGGTAAAGTACCTCCACGGCAACCATTGTGTATTTTGAAGGTGTAAATATATCGAAATTGAAAGGAAAATTTGAAGATCGATTTATCTCTAACGGTTGCCACTTTGAGGTTTTCCTTGTGTTTTTGATGGAAGTTTTGCAAATTAGCTCATAATGAGCCTGACAAGACTTGGATATGGCACATGTATGAATCGAAAGCGCACAATCTTGGAAAATATGTTACTTGGAGTAGCAAAATATTCCAACTGGAAAAACATACCGGTACACTAAGTTCAGATAATACATGTACATGTTTGCCGCAATTTTGACTTTGCCAGTGATACTTCTCCAATACAAGTACAAAACTGTCTCAAGGTATTCCGAAATATTAGGTTATTAACCCGGAATATCTTAGACACGATGAATGTATTTGGTGGGGAAAATGTCTGTAGACCTGCGTGGCCACCATATCGAATTTACCCATAATGAATCTATCCTTTGTACAGAATATTATGTAAATAAGCTCAAAGTTGTTCCAATAAGTTCAGATTATATTTGTTTTATGTTTTATACGTTTCATTAAGAATTGTAAATATGTGAATTATGCCCACATGATTTCACGGGGCATATGCGAGGTTAAAGTCCAAAGGTGAAAATAGTGTCATGTCATATCTCAATTGCCACTTCAGATCAACCATGACCCAACACATAGTGCGATTGAAAAGAGCCCTGTTGATCTCTTGCTGACACTCTTACTGGTGCGCGGATGAGCGATATGTACAGTTTGCGATTTGGTTCTCAGTGAGGTGACGTTCTGTTGTTTCTCCTCCCCTGTGGTACAGGCGGACCGGTACCAATTAATTTTTTCTCACAAAAATCTCTTTCGTAATCAACACGAATTCTATTGGTTTGACGTTTAATCGCGTCAGAATATAAATGGTTTTGGCCCCGTGTGTTTGGCCTAATAAAAACCTACAGGGGAAACCGAACAGCATAGTGAGCGTAGAACTCATATGAACATTGAAACAAATGAAAAGGGAAATATACAAATTGCAGGAACAAGCCAAGGAACAGATTCATATTTTGAACCATGTCGACATTTCTACAGGGAATCTAGTCAGCCGATGCGCTGACATAAACACAAAAGAAAATTTGGACTCAGCGTTTTATAAGATATGTCTTTAAACGAGATTTGAAAAGTGAATATGAGGGGAAGGCTTTTTATATCGGTCGGCAATGAATTCCACATATGCGGTAGTTTAGTTTTTTTTATAGAATAATATGATAGATTTGGATTCTATGGAGATTACGGTTTGTCGAGTGGGTAGCAGTTGACAGTTTTATAAACTAGCTTCAAAGATTGGTCGGGAGCATAAATGGCAAAGGAAAGGATATGTGACGACAATTCGGGAATACCTCCCTTGTGTGTGATGGTAATCGAGATGATTTTTTGTTCAATCCAAAACCTGCCAATTCAGATTTTTTTTCTAGAATTTTACATACGGAAATATCAGCCTGAAAAATCAGTTCCGTTGTATAAAAATGAAGACATGATTGATCAAAATGTGCTCCTCGGCCTGATTTGGTATTTTTGAGGCTTTTACCGTGAGGATTTTCTCTTTTAGCAAAAATATGACACCTCAAACCAAGATAATTTATTAGGAAGTTTGTTTTTTGGAAAGAACCACGAATGGTTTTGGTTTGAAGAGTCATGTGTTTGCTGCAGGAGAAAACCGTTCATGCCCCAAAATACCAAACTAAGCCCTGGAGCGCATTTTCATCAATCATATCTCTATTTTTATGCAACTGAACATCTCGGGGGTTTTTTCCGAATGGTGTATTTCAGTACGTAAACTTCAAGAAAAATCTGATATAGTAAATTTTGAAGTGGAAAAATGGCTTTATTATCATCACACACAAATGAGTTCGTATGTAAACTTCACATATCCTTTCTGGGTATTATGTGGTTATTGATAAGATAAAACGGTTGGATGTTTAATTGGTCAAGTAATTATAATGGACTAGTAAGAGCGTGCGTTGAGAACGTGTTTTTACATACAATATTACAATAAGATATATATTGAAGAAAAATTATTTGGTATGGCTTATAGTCCACCACTAAGTATAAGATATATAGGAATACAGCAGGGAATAACATAGTATGATCAACGTTTTCCTGATAAGGCAATGCCGTACATTAATAATAACATCATTATAATGCCTCGGTGATATATTGTCCTCAACACAATATATGTATAAAAAGATGTTAGCTTCTCCTCTTGGCCTTTACATAATGCTGACTAAAACAAATAGATCGCCGAGCGAGCATTCGTTGTTACAGTTTTGTTTGATATCGACTGTTTCTTTTGTCCGTTTCCCTATGGAAAGCGTTATCATTACAAATAAAGCAATGGATTCGTATGCACGACTAAAGAAATAAACTGCCGGCAACAGAGTCTCGCTCTCTCTCTCTTGTGTTGTGACACCTAAAATCGATACTCCTGGCTCTTGCTCGTTATGACACTCGATCCTCATATTGAAGACGCGAAACACACGTCCGAAAGAGAGTTAATAATTCAGATTTATACGATGAACAACAATGGAAGGTTGGTCCTCCATCAACCTCAATATATCTCTCTGCACTACATTATTTCCACCAAGCGACAGCGTTCAAATTGTAGTCCATAATGTCTATGAGCTAGGTGGATAAGAGAAGACACAATTACTATAATCCCTGTTACGTCTTGGTCAGATCCTGAACAACGAACGGGAGATCAAACATCATACGTCACTATTTCATATCCCGTATACTGCATCTCGCCTTTGCTAAGTTTGAGACATAATGATCCACCACGCCCAAGGGTGCATTATGCCCCCCCCCCCGACACACACACTTTCTACCCTATTTCAGGGACGACTAAAAAATGAGAGCTGACACTCCGTGACTTTGTAGTTCATTATATCGGAGTCATTTTGAGCATATTTGCATAATATCGAGAAAAGTATCATGGGTAAATCCAAAATGACGACCATAAGGGGTACCAGGAATGTGATGTTTTCATCAATTTTCTTCAACATTTCTGCAAGGAAAAATAGACAAAACAGGTCTAGACGGGTCCCAAATCACCCAGGCCACGGAGCGTTAACGTACAGATAAACAGAGATTTCTTTTGTATCGTATTTTGATGTCCTAAATTGATTACTGTCAGCAGATGGAAGGGACAAAAGACGTGCGGAAGACTGAACGTGCAAAGCCATTAAGAATTCAAATCTGTAGATTTCTATTCAAATCAATTCGTCTGACCTGTTTTTTTTTTCTCGACAAAGATCATATGCAACTCAACGACAAAGACATTTTATGTGAACTCTCAACATTTGCGTCCACGCCATTCAAATCGATGTTCATGGCAATTGCTTTTTGACTTGAACACGCGATGTATACCACAGAAAACAAGTTACGGTACCTCAGTCAAGCTTCTCTGCTGTTGCACATCCTCTAGGCCTCAACTTTGGCAACGCAAAGTCTGTTCGAGTACAATCGCCAGATAATATATTCATCGATGGGCATGTAGTGACCCTGTTTACAATAATACTCAGAACTTTGTAAAATATTTAATTAATGAAGAACTAGGTATTCTCACCAGTATAAATATAGTTCTACCGCTGCAGAATGAGCGTCTCTGTGCACGTAATGTTTGGATTGTTTCTGACGGCCAATGTCAATAATGCTGGTGCATTGCAAGCGAGACAGCTGTGGTCGAAAGCAGTTGGAGAGTTCGATGGGAAACTCATCTCGTCGTTTCTTCTCGCAAAAGCAAATGGAACGGCTGTTTACTGCCAGAGACTTTGCTTGCGGGACCCTGCTTGTTTGTCGTATTTTCACGACCGTATCACAGAGACATGTCAGACACATGATGTCGTTTTCCTCAATCTTAACGATGGCATGTGGAAACCAGGAAGCCGGTATTACAAGCATGTTCAAGGTAGGCATCATCAGGGGAGAGTGAGGCAATATCTCGGACAATTGTCGAAGTTACGACATAGTCAAGAATATCAATCTTGTTTTTTTTATGATTATCACACTATATGTGAATTTCTAAAGTGCATCAGTTTAACCCTATCTGACTTAGGCGATTTGGGGTGTACCGCAACCGGGGGGGGGGAGCGGAAAGTCCCCCCCCATATATTTTTGATATCGCTAAGGCTAGAGGGCTGAAACTTACCACACTATATCTTTGGATCAAGATCTACACAAAAATGTAAAAAAAAAAAACCATGATGGCCACCATGATCCCCTCATTTTCAAAAAGAGCATTTTTGTTCGATTTTTCGGTCAGAATTTTCGAATTTTATATCTTTTTTCCTTCGCAAAAACTGCATGATAACTCAGTAAATAATAATCTGATATGAAATAAATAGGTTTTACCCAATTTTCGATACAGAAAAGCTAAAATTCTGAAGAAATATGACGAAAACTTTTCTGGTACGCCACATGGCCGCCATTTTATATTTACTCATTATACTCTACTCGGGGGGGTCATGCAATGCAAATAGGCTCAAAATGACCCCAATATCTAATAAGTCAAAGCTCTCGTACAAGATATATATATGCCAACATTGGGAAGACAGGAACAAATGCGGGAGACCTGGAACAGTGGGCAGGGAGAAGTAAGGAACACAAAATCACACGGAAGTCATGCAAAATTAACCCTATTATGTATCTATGGAGAATCGAGACTCTTGGGGAGAGGTGTTCCACTTCTCCCGAAATGGCAAATCCGTCATGTAAGACACATACAATAGGTGACTACATGTGGGGAACCATTCAACCAAGGAGTGAAAAGTGCCAAGTGTATTGCACGCAAAGTGTTGCACATTGAAGTTGTCTTACATGACGGGTCTGCCCCCGAAATAGTATAGCCCAATATGACCTTTTTTATTGAAAACCACTGAAAATTTTCCTCCGTCGTTAATGACTCGTAATTCTTTTATGTGATAGAGTGTCTCCGTGGCCGAGTGGTCACGGAATGTTCGGCTGTCGTCCCTAAGGTTGCGAGTTGGAATCTACTCGACCGCTCGGACTATTCCGCCGAAGTCATCTTACCTCGCCCATTAATGGTGTAGGGATTTTACAGCTCTCAGCTGTAAACATTGATCCGCTGGACGTGTGGCACACCACATACTATAGGATGCGTGTCCGCTCAAATAGTCCTCTTGTATTTCTCACTTACCAGGAGATAAAATATATATCTAAAAGAATTGAAGGATCGCGATTAACTTGTGATGTTTCTTCTGGCGTTTCATCTCAAGCATTTCTCCATGGCAACGGTCCCACAACTGACATACCTTTGCTCAAAGATAGGGAGTGATACTGGGCCTGCAAGGAGTTTTTACATTGCTGCCAATACAGATTACAACCAGTGATATGTGAGTCAGTATATTCTACATATGCTACAAGTCCGCGCCGAGTGGGGTGGCGGTAGAGTTCAAGTTCCTACATACATCCCATGGATTGTGAATCGTTTTAATCGGACGCTTTATTTCTAGTGACATTACTTCAAATATTTAACTTTTAACTCTTTCCAAATCAGGTGACAGATATCAGACTATGGTAGCGCGGTACTAACAGCATATTATGCGATTTTTTTTACGCTAGGGCTCATGCATGCATCTCAATTCATTGAACTTCCTTTTGAGATTACAATCAGATCCTACATTAATGGCCAGTATATATAATCATGTGGTTGGTGAACCACATATTTTGTAGCCGTTATAACACAGAAAACAGTATATTGCAAAAATATATATTGTTTTATGAGAAATGAATGCCATTTGATAAATATTTCAGTAATATATAAGAAATCTAAATAAATGTGGTACCAGGAAAACGTATTTTTTTCCTTTGTGAAAAGAAATATAAGAAAATTCCTGTGACAATTTCCGGTTCTTATATTTCCAGATTTTTGCCCCTCCGAGGTTGATTACATCTACAGCCGTGAACTTGACTTCTGTTACAAAATCCATTATACTGATGTGGGTAACCATAGCGAAGCCAGTCAAACTTGCAGCAGCGAGGGTGGGCGCCTAGTGAGCATCGATACATTGGAGAAACTCTACCACCTTAGTCGAACAATCGTGGCATCAAATTGTAAGAGAATTTAATCAGCGTAACTCACAGCCTTGTTTTATGGGATAGTGGGATTAATAGACTGTTGGATGTGAATCAACGGTCAGAATATAATAGCGATGCATTCTTCTTAACAAAAATGTATATGGTCTATAATTCAAAGTGATAGTAAATCCTCATGTAAAGTTTCGATCAAATGAAAGGAAAACAGTGCCGGAAATTTTTTTTTTGTCATTTTTTTTACGATTTTATTAGACAGAGTAAACTGCAACTAACGTATGGGATTCTATAGTGGTCTGTTGCGATTAACCTATAACAAGGGAAAACTCATACAAGACTGAGGGCGGTCTTCCTTCAGTAATTCCCAACTATATCTTGGGATCGAGCGCCAGAAAATGCATCCAAATCCAAGATGGCCTTTATAATGACGTCACAGTGAGGCAATATTCTAAAACAACTTTTGTTTTAGTTTTTCAGTCAGATTTGTCGATGCATTATTTCCGCAAAACTGAATAATAAATTGAAAAATAATTATCTGCTGTGAAATAAAATACATTCAGGCACTTTTATGCATAAAATGCTAAAAAGTGAATAAAAATGACGAAAATATCAGTTCATTTGTGACCCCGCATGGTCATTTTGAATTTACCCATGATACTCTGCTCGAAATGGTACAGAAATATGCTCAAAATGACCCCAGTATAATAATCTGTCAGCTTTCAATGGTTTGGATCGTTTCAGAGAGTTTGATAGGGGGATCATATAATGACCCCCCCCCCCCCCCCCCCCCCCCCGGCCCCCCACCAGGCCTGGTAGGATTCAGTGACAATGATACCTCGCGGTGATAGTGGTCAGTTGCGAATTGTGTTATTTGGAATATCGTCCAAGCTTAATATTATACCATTTTTTCAAATGATTTTGTACCTACATTTTTTTTGTCAAAATTTCATATTCATTGGTTGTATGCATATAAATTCTAATCTACATTTCGCCAGCTACAATGAAGCTACATGCCATCACTCATTGAGATTTATGGTTTCGGTTCAAATCCTCCGACGCAAATAACTTGTGAGAATTTCGATACCATACGAACATGTTTCGCATCATTCCCGAAGAATATGTTACTTATATTTTCATTATGTATATATATTTTAACCTATTTCCAGTGTCACTTCCCACCGGGCTAGATTTACGAGTTGGTCTGACATACAACGACACAGAGGGGTTGTGGAGATGGCTATCTGGTCAAGTCCTCGACTCTACTTTCTGGTGCCCCAGCCAACCCAACAGTCCCGATGAGAGGGCGATCTACGCAATGCTGAAAATCAACACTGCTCTCCCTGGATGTTTGAACGACATTAAGGCAACCGCCGCACGTCATTTTATTTGTGAGATACCAATGTAATAGCAGAGACTAAATCACAACGATTTTGCCGACGGCTATACCTCGACGAAATAAATGTAATCGATTGTAATAACACTCCCAAATAAATTCGCATCGATTTGTATATTCGTCTTCGTATGGTATCCTTTATACGCGGGGCCCTCGGTGGCCGAGTGGTCTAAGGCGCTTCGCTGGTGACCGCTAGCCTCACACTGCTGAACCGGCACGGGTTCGAGCCCAGCTGGTCCATGTGTGAAAGTTTGTCAGTTACTTGCCGAAGGGCGGTGGTTCTCTCCGGGTACTCCGGCTTCCTCCACCAACCAAACTGACTGTCACCATATGAGTGAAACAAACTTGAGTGTGACATTAAGCCAAATTCCCTCCCTCCCTCCCTTTATATGCGATGGCCTTCTTACACATACTTTTCCAAATAGGACACCCACACCGGATCTTTAACACAAGCGTCATATTAATTAATTAATTAATTAATTAATGTTTAATTAACGTATTATTATTATTATTATTATTATTAATTACTATTAATTATTATCATTAGGCCTAATTAATTATTAGTAATAATTATTATTAATAATTAATAATTATTAATTAATTAATTATTATTATTATTAATTGATTATTATTATTATTAATTAATTGTTATTAATTATTATTTTCCTACGAAGTAGGCTACAGATCGCAAATTGTCCGGTATGAGTCAGTCAGTCAGTCAGTCAGTCAGTCAGTCCATCCGAATCCTTTCGTCGGCAAAATAAGGAGAACCGTTGACATTAGAACCTTGATTTTTGGCATGAACGTGCATTAGGGCATTGTTACGAGCAAGTTCTGAGTTGACCGAATTCTGATGAAAATTTGATTTATAATTTTTTTTATATTATTATTTTTGATAGCTCAACGAGTACACTGTCATGCCCATCGGGAAGCCTTGGCTGTATGTTTCACTGTATATATAACACAGTACAAAACGTGATGGGATAATGAAATAGGAAATGCTAATTTTCCATCAATT
The DNA here is from genome assembly GCA_036873755.1 of Hanleya hanleyi. Lineage (NCBI taxonomy): Eukaryota > Metazoa > Mollusca > Polyplacophora > Lepidopleurida > Hanleyidae > Hanleya > Hanleya hanleyi. The sequence continues at coordinate 8,079 of JAVTVY010048576.1, read as the reverse complement.
GTTAGTGCATTTATCTACACTGCTATTACCAGACAACTTGGCATTCTTAATACACACAATTCAGTATATTGTTATAGATATATGTAAAATGTGGCCTTTAACGTGTATCCTATTTCACATCCAAACATTTCATCACAGACCAAATCATGCAGGCTTCAAATTTAGGTCAAATTGCCACTGATGATGAAATATTCTACATCAACCAATTAAGTCAGCCTGAAGCAATAACCCAGCAGAACATAGAAAGATCTGGTATCATCCTTCAGATTAGCCTGTGAGCAACAATGATAAAATTTACTGAGGGTGAAACAAAGCTGTCCTGCAAGCCACCCAAGGAATTTATCAGCTTGTGTTGGGACATCTTGTTGGTATCATGTAAGTTGTTTAGTAGTTTACTCATTCAAATCTCCATACCATATTTTCTGTTATTCAACAGACAAATTTCTTACTGGTTTTAATTGTTTCAGTTTTACTGGGTTTCAACTGCTACAGATAGTAACATAGTACTGATACTGTAGAAATGGGTAGTGTGAATTTAATTATTCCATGTTTAGTACAATTTGTTCACATGAATGGTGGAATGTCTGGACTCTCAAATGAAAGTGTGTTATACATGTATAGCTCAAGTATGTTAGGTTTGAGGAACAAACATAGTTGCAATTAAGATATAACCAAAGAAATTTCATGATAATTATTGAATCTAAGTAGGCCCCTACCTAACAAAATTAGCTTAATAAAAAAGGCCTTCCTGACGTAAATTGTTTTCTTTTGAGAGAGAATGGTATTTTCTGGGTTAAGAATTTCCTGTATAAAGATAGGTTGTTCAAGGAGGCTTTGTTTTGCCGCTGTTGTGTGCATTAAGGGTATGGAAACATGATATATGCACCCAGAGCCCTGATCTACAGCTGTATAAAACTCAACATCTGGCATTGACGGCATGTTTAGAGGGTCTTAATTTATTTTCTTTGGGTAGAATTTAACTAGATAAAGTAACTTTGATTGTACTTCTTGAATATTGACTATATATCACACTGGGATATAATTTAAACAAAAACATTACATGTGTAATTATGTCTAAATTTTTCTTGTCATTTCAAATTTTGATTCCTTGATCAAGGGATACAGAATCACGGAGTGTGTTGGTGTGTCACAGAATCACTGCCACATAGTGTGTTGGTGTGTCACAGATTCACATCAGCACAGTAACTGGTAAACTATTCATTCAATCCCATCACTCTTAATCTTCAACAAAATATTCAATACTGTTTTAATCGAAAATTTCTGGTGATTTTTGATGAAAATCTCTGGTGATTCTGACTTGGGCTGCATGTGCCCATCTTAATATAGGCAGGATTTCAACTTGGGGCTGGGGGGGGGGGGGGGGGGGTGGGATTGCCAAGAGCTCAGTGCCTGTCCTAATGCCTACCTTACTTCGTAGGTCCTGTGACGCATAGTCACACTGCCATGTTATTAACTATTATTATTATTATTATTATTATTATTAATTATTAATTTAATTTTCCCAATCGAACATCGATACCAGATCTTTAATACAAGAGTCAGATTCGACATTCAATAGTTAGACGTCGTCCATACAGATTTTTCAGGCTCACAATCGACAGAGCGTATTTACTAAATATTACCAGGACCGAACTCCATGAAAGCATGTAACCTAATTTCCTGCAAGATCCTGTATAATGCCGGATTGTCAAACCTGATCATGAGTGACTGGTCAATATTTATTAAACCAACGTATTTCCCAAGTCGTTCTCTAGAATATATTTAAGAAATTTCAACTCATTTTTAGGTATTTGTTGTCTACCAATTTATCTCTTGGAAGTTTTTCATATCGAGTCAAAAGTCCGTGATTGCGAAGACCGAAACAAATAGTTTAATTCCAATTCTAAGCAGAATATTATGGACCATGGATAAATACACCGACAACAGCTGTATCGAAACGGCTTATAGAATTTTCGGTCTTCAAGACGACAAGGGCTTGTGCGCGATCTTAAGATGTTGTAACGCAAAGTCGTCTGTAGACTCGGGTGATGGTCTATATAAAAACCGTGCGGATAATAGATTCTAGTTCCGGCTTCTGAGATTTCTCGAAGACTTGATAGCCTTGAGACAGGGTACAACATGTCCATGTCTGCTGAATATTAAGCCGATTTACTGTGAATTCATTCCGCCTAACTTAGGAATGATCGGCGGCATTTGGTAGGCAGACCAACACAACTTCATTAACATCAGACCATTCTGTAAAAGGTCATTTTCAAAACTGGAGATAGTATATCTTTCATCGGAGATATGCCGGAGAATTAGCCTTCATTGAGACCTGATGGTATTGGCCTGCCTGTATGTGCCGGTCATCCTTTTTTATACATTGCTATGACATTACAGTGTCAAGTTAACTCAAAACTAAATCCTCATACCTTCGGTGGAGTTATGACCAGCTGATCAGCCATCTGTCGCATTACCTAAAATCTCTCGTCAAATTCAGGATGATTCAGTACAATCGCACAAGCATTTTCTATATCATCCTGTGTAAATTGAAATTACATAACTGTTTCTCACAAATAGTTGTGTTCACAATAACTGACCTAAAGGGTCATGAAATAGAATTTCGGAAATAGTTTTGTCACAACATATCACAATAAATTTAAGGTTGGATGCATACAGATTAGATTATATAAAAATGGTAAATGAAAAGTCGAACTTTGTGCAATTGTATGGTGGCTAAGAAATTCCATATTTCACAGGCTGTTTCACAGTTCACCTCCCCCACAAAACAATGTTGAATAGCTTGACGTGTTACTATTTACTTTTGCAGCGGGTACACTCGGCAGTTGCACGAGTCACGGTACAGCACTAAAAACAGTTATGAAGAACTGCCTGGATTTCTAGAAGTTCACTAAACGTATCTACATGTGTCTACCTCCTTTCTGAAGTAACGAAGAAATATTTTGCGCTGACCTAAAATGTCCCTTGCTGCCTGAAACTACCGGACCATTCGTGGACAAAAGCCGTAGGAAAGTAAATTTAAGAATATAATAATTTAAATACAGCCTGAAAAAACATTTCGCGACTGGATGGGTTCGAACATTCGATTTCTATACAGAATATGGCTGGGAATGTGTTCCTGTGTTAATGCGAGGGCAGGAAAACACAACATGCATGAAGAGAGTTTTCAAATAGTGCCGAAGTCTAAAATTCTGCCATATATAACATTTATCATGCAGTTTTTGCGAAAAAAAAAACTAAAATAAAAATTTCGAAAATTCTGACCGTAAAATAGTCCAAAAATGCTCTTTTGAAAATGTACTGGCTGGGCTGATCAGTGCCCAGAATAATAGGAACTGTGGACACTCTCGTGTTCTGGCACATGTAGGCATCGTCGTGATATGACTGAAACAATGTTGAAAACGACGTTAAATCCTACTCACTCACTCACTCACCCTTTTGAAAATGACGTCACAGTGACGTCATCATGGCGGCCATATTGGAGTTTTCTTGTAATTCTTGTAAAGCTCCCCCAAGACCCCAAATCGTCCAGGCCAGATAGGGTTAAATAAGAAGCGTCATATCCGCCATTCAATATTCAGTCGTCATTCATAAATAAATTTCCGCACCAATACTCCAAGGACCTATTTTGTAAGAGAGTTAGCGCCAATTCCAAATGTGTATGAAATAGAAATAGTAAAACACAAGTTAATTTCTTACAAGAGAGGAGTGGTCAGCATATTTAAATAACGCATGAAGTAAGAGAAGTTATGTGATTTCCCGCTGTTTTCTCATTACCCGTAGTACAGGCGGTCCGTTAGCAATTGGAAATGTCTTTCTTGATCAACACGAATTCGACTATTGGTTTGAAGTTTACATGGTTTAATCGCCTCGAAATATAACGGCCCCCAGGCCTGGTAGAATTAAATGAAGCAGTATTCGTTTAAGTTAATGATGGTATGGGTAGTGTATATTGTCATACGGAACCGCAAAAAGGAAAGGACCGGAGAAAGAAAACCCAAACAAATATTCAATTTATTCGAGGCGAAAGAAATTAAATTTTCAAAAACATAATATAGTTCCCTATAGTTAGTAACAACTAATAAATGAGGTAGAGCTTGAATATAGAGAGACTTGTTATATTTCCGTTGTTACGAAATACAGAAAACGATAATTGCTTGTAAACCAAATGTATTATCAAAGCCGAATGAAATTATTTTTTAGATATAAGATGATTAACCATATCACCATATCAGGCCGTGGGGAGAAATCGCGACAGTCAAGAAGACTCTGCAACTGGTCTTAGTTTTCCTACCATTTCGCTAATATGCTTGGTTCCATACACAATGCGAAAAACTATAACTTCGAGATTTTTAAATGAATTTTCATAACGCGTGATGGGCGGAGTAGTCGTATTCTCGCGAAAGCAGTACTGCGTTTATCAGTCCAATATGATATCGCGGCCCAGAAACAGAAATATAATGACAATCTTCTGGTGAGTAAATCACAGCACATGCTAATTCCTGTTCACTGTTCTCAGTGATACAATTGTATCAGTCTAGCTGTAGTGACAGTATCAAAGGAAATCCGGGTCGGATCTGGCTGCGTTTGCAAATAGGCGGGGGGGAGATTTGGCTTAATGTCACACTCGTGGTTGTTTCACTCATATGATGGCAGTCAGTTTGGTTGGTGAAGGAAGCCGGAGTACCTGGAGAGAACCACCGCCCCTCGACAAATAACTGACAAACTTGCACACATGGACCTGCTGGGCTCGAACCCGTGCCGGTGTGGTGGATAAGAATGTCTTGGTGATCAGTGTCCCTTTTCATATCCTTTTCTATTGCAACCAAGGACGGACACTTGTACCCAAATGTGGAGAAAAGTGTTCTAGCTGGGTTAGAAGATAGAAACCGGACACTCTATAGCCACCGGACATTCTTAGTCACCACACCGGTTCAGTGGTGTGAGGCTAGCGGTCACCAGCGAACAGGTACCGAAACGCTGATATAGATAGTTTACATAGATTGGGCATGCAAATAATCTAAATTGATTGGGATATTCCTTTACAATACAGACCCACTAGCATATTTCGAAACTTTGTGCACTATGTGTTGCATGTATCTTTGATGCCTAGCATTGTCACATTTCGAAGCGTCTGAAATGCAATCAGAACACATGCGTGTATAGGACATATACATAAGAAAATACAGCCGGGTGGCGGTGATTTAGAGCCAACTCAAGACAGGAAGTGAAGATAAGGGCATTCCATTGTTTTGCTGTTTCCTTTTTTTTTAAGATTCTTAAAAACACATAACTTACATGTGGAATCAATAAACAGAAGAGAAGTCATATACACGGTAAAACTCCTCGTCACAATATACGACCACGTCGTGCCACGGGCGGTTAACAAACATTGTAACGGTCTGTTTCTATGACTTATTTCCTTTTATTCTCTCATTGTTCTCGGCGGTGAGTTGTCTTGAAACGTATCGAATACATGATTTCCATAGTTTAAGACATAATAAGAAAGTTGCAGGCGTGTCCTTATGAATGAATGAAGATTTCTGAATATAACGGTTATTATAATTCACCATGCTGTCTACAATGCAATCCATTTGCCATTGAGCTACGGTCGAAGTAAGAAATCGTTAAAGTCCGCTGGTGGTTTTGAGCTTTGACGGACATTTCCCATGGTTGTGTTGGTTTTTCCTATTAGGTTATCTCCCTTTCCTAGGTTAAGAGATAGTGATTTCCTTTAAAAGTGTTATAGTCGAGAAATCAGCGTAGCAACATTAATCAAATTTGGTAAATTTTGATACACATTGTGGTTATCCTCAAACAGTTAGAATATAAGAAAAAGTTAAATATTATTTATAAGATTTTTTTTCATGAATATGCTTCAAAACCGAGGCTATTCCCTATGTTTTCCGGGTTATCAAATGGAGCATGGGTTAGTCCCCTTAACCTTGTCTACAGCTAAAAAATGCACACCAACCTATATTTTTTCTCTGTTTTCCCTCATATTACACTATTATGAATGCAACAAAACACATTATTCAAAAAGTTAATTAATTTGATTTACCACCAGCGGATATCCTTAAGATACCTCTTGAATGGGGTATTTTTTCATCAGCATTTAGTCTACGTCTTGTGGATCATACATAAATGAGTAACCGTCAGTTTCGTCTGAACTTGTCCAATACTGGACACCAGCTTTGATGAACTCGTCACGATCAATATATCCATCTTTATTGACATCAAGTTGATCGAAAACCCTCCTGATAAACCGTTCGTCCTTGACCCCGTGACCTTCGTAGTAAGTCGACAGTTCTTCATAGGAGATCCGGCCATCTTTGTTCATATCTAGGTTACCGAATACAATGGAATAGAAGGCCACATTGAGTCGCTTCATCTTTTCGATATCTTTATATAATTCAACGTTAGCACGAATCATCATCTCCATCGAGACTTTCTGCACCGATGGGTCCGACCGAAAATATTCAAACCACTTCGCATATTGATATCTCGTCTTCGCTTTCGCTTCCTCCGTCGCTCCAATTTTCATGGAAACGTAATCCCCTAGCATTTCCCAGTCCCTTTCGGAGACGTATCCGTCCTTGTTGATGTCGTAGAACACGAATGCCTTCCTCCATTTCTCTTCGAGGAACTTACTGTGTGCCATCATCTTCAGAGGGTTCCCGTATAAATTGTGGTTGATCCGACGTCCTGAAAATATAGAACACAAAAGATGTATATCTTGTAACATCCATCTATGTACTGATCGCTTAATCGCCACAAAGTCAACTTTAACCCGCGAGGCTCAGGTGGGGGGCATGGTACAAAACATTCCACCATATCTCCGGAACGACATCAAGAGATCTGACATTCCGTTACTGTTATCTTGCGAGGGCCATTTCAACATGTGTGTGGAGCTGACACCCAATACCCAGTTCCCAATTCAAAACTAGGTCAAAGTAGAAGATTAGTTCATTTGAAAATAGGGGTGTATAGCAAAACCACCACAGACAGAGGCGAACTGGGTAATGGGTAACGGGTAACAGTCGAATTGGGTAACGGGCTATAGATCGCTTGCAAAGAGATAATACGCGAACTGGGTAATGGGAGATGGACGAATTGGGTGATGGGTGACAGACAGATGCGAACTGGGTAATGGGTAATGGGTGATAGTCGAATTGGGTAACGGGCTATAGAATGCATGCAAAGAGATAATACGCGAACTGAGTAACGGGAGATGGACGAATTGGGGGATGGGTGACAGACAGAGGCGAACTGGGTAATGGGTAACAGTCGAATGGGGTAACGGGCTATAGATCGCTTGCAAAGAGATAATACGCGAACTGGGTAACGGGAGATGGACGAATTGGGTAACGGATGACAGACAGAGGCGAACTGGGTAATGGGTAATGCGTAACAGTCGATTTGGATAACGGGCTACAGAATGCCTGCAAAGAGATAATACGCGAACTGAGTAACGGGAGATGGACGAATTGGGGGAAGGGTGACAGACAGAGGCGAACTGGGTAATGGGTAACAGTCGAATTGGGTAACGGGCTATAGATCGCCTGCAAAGAGATAATATGTCATCTGGGTAACGGGATATGAACGAATTGGGTAATGGGTGGCAGACAGATGCGAACTGGGTAATGGGCGATGCGTAACAGTCGAATTGGGTAACAGGAAATACAACGCCTGCAAAGAGATAATACGCGAACTGTGTAACGGAATATGGACGAATTGGGTAATGGGTGACAGACAGAGGCGAACTGGGTAATGGGTAATGGGTAACAGTCGAATTGGGTAACGGACTATAGATCGCCTGCAAAGAGATAATATGTCATCTGGGTAACGGGATATGAACGAATTGGGTAATGGGTGACAGACAGATGCGAACTGGGTAATGGGCAATGCGTAACAGTCGAATTGGGTAACAGGAAATACAACGCCTGCAAAGAGGTAATACGCGAACTGTGTAACGGAATATGGATGAATTGGGTAATGGGTGACAGACAGAGGCGAACTGGGTAATGGGTAATGGGTAACAGTCGAATTGGGTAACGG